>JAMPIV010006700.1:0-128168 GCA_024509875.1 Oreohelix idahoensis
CACAAATAATAAAATATATAAAGACTGGTGCGTACATTTGGCAGGACCGAAGACTACCCCCTTAGGTAATAAATGTACGTAACACAGCAGCACTATAAATTAATGCTGGATCTATGACACCATCAGTATCCCCTGGTTTAGTTGCCAGTCTTGTTGGAAGTCAATACTTTAAAATGGATAGATTTGTGCTGAGTAGAGCCTGGCTGAAGGCAACCCCTCACCTTTTTTTATTTTTCGTAACCTTCCCCCACTCCGTAGACCTAGCATTAAAATCACCGGCAATTAGATACATTTTGTTTAGTTCTTCTGAAAATTTCGTCAGGAACTCCCAGCTACCCTCTTCCGTAGGCGATCTGCACGAGCATAAAATTGAAGACTTGCCATTCCTGCCCGATGTTAGCAGTGCAGTCCCCTGCAATTCCGCATCCTTTTTAGGGTGGAAATTTATATCTAGTATTTGCATCTAGCCATACATGAGGGCCATCAATGGTACCTATACCTTGTAGTGGTATGGCAGCTTGTGTGCCCTGACAATCCCCAGAGCTATGCTAGTTTGAGTTTTACTCCTGGTAGGTTCAACCAAGCTGGACTGGTCTGCGTGGGTAGGGGTCAGACAAAAGCTGGTACCCTGGTCCTCCAGGTTGGTTGTTTTAGCACAGGGCTGACACCCCTGTCTATGTAAAAAATCGCACATGTTACTGAAACGGTAATAAATGAAAAAACTTTGATGCAGGACGGACATCCGGAGTCTCAGGCTCGTATGACTGACAGTGGTGAAAGCCGATAGGAAGCCACTGGCATGAAAACGGATGCCCAGACCGCAAAACACGAAACCAGAATTGGTTTTTGGAATGTCAGAACCATGAATGAGGCAGGAAAGCTGAGACAGATCACAGCAGAGATGAGGAATTACAAACTACATATCCTGGGAATAAGCGAGAGCAGATGGACAGGGATGGGGAGAATAAAAACAGCTACAGGGGAAACAGTACTTTATTCTGGTAGAGAGGATGGTCAGCACAACGAAGGTGTAGCCATTATCCTGAAGAAAGGAATGGAAAGGTCTTTACTGGAATGGAAACCCATTAACAACAGACTAATAAGAGCAAGACTGAGAGGGAGATTCACCAACACCACAATTATACAATGCTATGCACCAACAAACGACAGCGATAAAGAGATCAAGGACGAGTTCTATCAACAGGTACAAAAGGAAATGGAAACTGTACCCAGGTACGATCTTATTATAGTAATGGGAGACCTAAATGCGAAAGTTGGAACACACAATAATTATAACGAAAGAGTAATGGGGAAATGCGGCAGTGCAACAGTAAATGAGAATGGTTAAAAATTAATAAGCTTCTGCAGTATTAACAACCTGGTCATTGGAGGAACACTTTTTCAACACAAAGAAGTGCACAAGTTAACATGGGAATCACCAAACAGACGAGACAAAAACCAGATAGATCACATAATGATCGATGGCAGATGGAGACATGCACTACAGGACGTGAAAGTAAGAAGAGGCGCAGATGTGGGAAGTGATCATCACCTAGTAGTAGCAAGACTGAAGGTGAAACTCAGAGCTGCTGGACCAGTTGTAGTCAAACAGAAAAGATACAACATCACGAAACTTAAGGACCCCCTCACCAGAAAAGCGTTCGTGGTTGACGTAAAGAGACGATATCTGATTACTAAAATCCAGGAAAGAACAGAGACCGACGATGTCGACCAAAAATTCAACACCATCTCAACAATATACAAAGAAAGCAGCAAGTCATGCTTGGGATTCCAGGAAAGAAAGAGCCAAGACTGGATAACACCAGAAACGCTAAACACCATAGCTGTGGCGACAGGGTAGAAGAAAGGATAGATAGAAGAAATAAAAGAGAGTACCAATCTCTTCCACAGTGTCTTTTGGCTCGCTTTAGGTGATAGTCCGACACTTGTAGGAAGAAATGTTTCAGGAGACTTAAATTTAAACTCTTCTCAGCTAAGCAAAGAAGCAAATCCCATCAAGGATCCTGAGAGTATGTTAGGTCTTCAGCCACACTTCCCCTGAGGTACTGATATGGCTCATGAGATCCCCAGCTGGTAATTAAGATAATGATTAACAAAAAAGAGTTAACTACCAAGCAATACAGAACATATAGTGAAAAGAAAGAAACAACAGTGAAATTCGTTTCTGTGAATATATATATATTAGACCAAGCTAAATTGGTTACAGAAAAACACAAGGAAGAAAAAACATATATATATATATATATATATATATATATATATATATATATATATATATATATATATATATATATATATATATATATATATATATATATATATATATATATATATATATATATATATATATATATATATATATATATATATATATATATATATATATATATATATATATATATATATATATATATATATATATATATACAGTGTGTCCGGCAGAATCACTACCAATAACAAATGTCAATATTTAGATCTACACATGAGCGCCTTTAGTGGCTCGAAGAATGTCAAGACGGTATTCTATCTCTCTCCACGTGTTTTGCAGCATCTGAGGTGTGACGAATGCACAAGCGTCAATTATTCGCTGCCGAAGATTATCCAGTCCCTGCACCGGAGTTTGATAGACAAAGCTTTTTACGTATCCCCATAGAAAGAAATCTAAGGGGGTCAAATCTGGTGACCTTGGTGGCCAATCAATGGGACCTAATCTTCCAATCCATCTGTGTGGAAATTGTTGATGAAGGTAGTTTCTTACTTCATTGGCATAGTGTGGAGGTGCTCCATCTTGCTAGAATATCAATCCTTCTGGTATCCTAGGAACTGCAAAATTGTGCAGCATGTTTAGGTATGTTGCTCCTCTGACTGTGGCTTCGGCGAAGAAAAATGGCCCGATCACATAATTCGAGGTTAAGGCATACCACACGTTAAGTTTAGGGCTGTCTCGCTCATGCTCCATTACGACATGTGGGTTTTCATTTCCCCATATCCTACAATTATACCGGTGAACTTTGCCACAAGTGTGAAAGGTCGCTTCATCGGAGAATACCACACGATTGAGAAATTCATTGTCATCATCGAGGTAACATAGCATTCCATTTGCGAACTCGGCCCATCTGGGTTTATCATTTCGCTGTAACTTCTGCACTAGCTGGATCTTGTAGGCTCTAAGCCGCAATCTTTTGTGCACAATGTCGTGAACAGTAGATTTTGGAATACCCAACTCTCCACTTGCCCGTCAAATGGATTTCCGCGGGCTACGTTGAAAAGCTTCGCTAACTGCTTCAACTCTATCTGGAAACAACGCTTCATTGCCGCTTCCCTTTTTTCTCAACAAAGAACCTGTTTCCAACAGTTGCTTGTGCCATTTCACTATGGTATGTCGCTCTGGAGGTTTCAGTCCATATTCCTGCCTGAATCTCCTTTGCACAACAATGGGAAACTTTAATTCCGCAAGCAAATAACAGCATTGCACTTTCTGCTGCACCGTGAACTCCGCCATTTTCACTACAAGCTTCATCACATTCCGCGGCTGCGCATTACGTTATCTGCACATTATCGGACAATTTATCAATTATCTCACTGCTCCTAAAAATGTGATGGTTTCTATACGAGGTAACCATAAAAAAATAATTCTAACTTACATGGATGAGGAAATATTGACATTTGTTATTGGTAGTGATTCTGCCGGACACGCTGTATATATATATATATATATATATATATATATATATATATATATATATATATATATATATATATATATATATATATATATATATATATATATATATATATATATATATATATATATATATATATATATATATATATATATATATATATATATATATATATATGGTTATTTGTATACAGCACTGGGTAAAGGGAGATAAAAATAGTCTACACAAAAGTTGTTAATTATTAGGGTACCCTTCACGATGGCTGAGGTTTCTGTCCTAATTTTAATCACTGACTGGTATGACCTAAGATCGTTTAATGTTTGGTCCGTTCTAAAAAAGCACTTATCATGAATGGTGTTGCTGCTGTATGACGTCACAATATCACTGCAAGTTTTCTCCCCCCTGACCAACTTGCTGGAATAGTTCGTAGCAAGTACTGCAAGGTTTCACTACACGACTGCGAGTTCACCTGCGTTCGTCACCACCAGGGAGCTAGGAGATACACACAAAGGAACAATCTATTTAGCTCTCTGGTTAGAGGCATTAATCTGTCCTGAGTGTGGTCCATAAACCAGGATCAGATATCAGTCATATTATTACACAAATGACATGGACCAATGTTGAGCGCCATTCTTCGAGCTGCAAACACGCGATATTAATAGGGTAGGGCATACATATATCATCAACTGTTGTAAAGGCATACAAAGATCATACACCATTAAATACATGAATGCGATAACATATACCCATTAAATAAAAGAAGCGGGCAGGGTAGTGCATATGCCTTCTGGGAAACAACATAAAAGGACATCAAAGGCATACAAAAAGGCATACAAAAATCATATAACAGTAAATATATGGATTACCTAATCTATACAACCATTACATGAAAGTATGAAATTGCCTGAAAAGCAGTGCAAGCATTAACTCAAGTTAATTGCATATAATGAGATAATAATGGAAAGCAGTTCAAACATTCAATACAAATAATTGCATATAAAAAGATAATGCATTTAGCTCACCCGATTTGATTCCAATATTGAGTTTGGCTACAAAGACGGCATATACTGTATAAGCAATTCTTTGGTCCTCTGGTCTGACAGATTATATGCTAGAAGTTTCCGCCGGGGCTTGCAAAATGTGAGTAAAATATACACGATCTATTCTTTCATATATACAGCTAACAGCGGTCAATGAACGCTAGGGGAATTCCCCGCCTACGGATCCCGGGTCACTGAGAAATCCTTAATATTCTGGGTCACTGGGCGGTATCACCCGGTCACTTGGAAATCCCCGGCTTATCTGGGTCATTGGCCTCTCGAGTAAATACCTGGGTGGTAAATAACTGGAAAACCCCGAGGAAGGTCATTGTCCGATAAGGCATTCAGAAACATGGGAGAGAGAGAGAGAGAGAGAGAGAGAGAGAGAGAGAGAGAGAGAGAGAGAGAGAGAGAGAGAGAGAGAGAGAGAGAGAGAGAGACAGAGACAGAGACAGAGACAGAGAGAAGAGCAAGACAGAGAGAAGATTGTTGGGCGAAGAATCTCGCGACAATAGCGAAGAGAAAGGAAATGAAAAGAAAGAAAACAGAAGCTAAGTCTCCCAGGTTAAAGGCAATATATAGTGAACAGCACAGTCAGCTGGACAAGGAAGTAAAACGTCAAACCCGTGCTAACAAAAGGACATTTCTGGATGACCTTGCAAGACAGGCAGAAGAGGCAGCACTGAGAAATGAACAAAGCACAGTCTATAAAATAACTAAAGCTATCAGTGGAAAACGAGGTGCAAACAACATAACGTTAGTAAGAGACAAGCAAGGAAATCTTATCACCACAGCACTGGGGCAGGAAACAAGATGGGCAGAGCACTTCAGAGAAACACTGAATAAGGAACCAACAGAGACTCAGCTGAATGTTCCTGAGGCTGAAAGTGACTTAGATGTAAATACAGACATTCCACGAAAAGAAGAAATCATCACAGCTAACAAAGAAAAGCGCTACAAAAATGGAGCTATTCAAGACGCTGAACTGGAACCACTATTTGCAGCTCAGAATGGCAGAGACAGCTGTACATTAACTTTGTTGATTTTGAAAAGGCTTTCGACAGCATACACAGGGACAGCCTATGGAAAATTCTGAGGGCTTATGGAATTCCCAGCCGCATTGTTTCCATCATAAAAAGCCTATATTCTAACTTTACGTGCAGTGTTGGATCGAGTAATGTAACTTTCGAAGTGAAAACAGGAGTACGACAGGGATGCCCCTTATCAACAACATTATTTTTGACAGTCATAGATTGGGTGATGTGCCAGACAACGGAGGGCAGTTCAAGAGAAATTAGATGGACAACGTTTTCTACACTGGAAGACCTGGAATATGCAGATGACATTGCACTACTCGCGCATTCACATCAACACATTCAAGACAAAACCAATAGACTGAATAATTATGGCCAGCAGGTTGGCCTGAACATCAATTTGAAGAAGACAGAGGTCATGACACTAAATGTGGGCAATCCTGAGCCAATAACAGTAAGGAACCAGAAGTTAGAACAGACAGGCACATTTACTTACCTAGGATGCATAGTAACACCTGACGGCGGAACAAGCAAGGATATTAACAACAGAATGAATAAAGCGAGAACAGCCTTTGCTGTTCTCAACAACATTTGGAAGTCTTCCCAGTACAGCACAAAAACCAAATTAAGACTGTATGAGAGCTGTGTACTTTCTGTGCTTCTATGGTGCGGAATGTTGGAGAGTAACAGAGAAGGAAATGTCGAAACTGTCCTCCTTCCACACAATATGCCTAAGGAAAATTCTCCGAATCTTTTGGCCAAACACCATCAGCAACCAAGAACTACTTATTTGGAGTAACCAGGAGGACATGCACACCATCATAGCTGGCAGACGCTGGAGTTGGGTTGGCCACGTCCTCAGAAGGGACCCTGATACCATCACAAGAACAGCTATGCTATGGACCCCCGAGGGAAAGCGAAAGAGAGGCTGACCAAAAACAACTTGGCGGAGAACTGTGGAAGCTGAAATGCAAAGAATGAACCACAGTTGGGGCACTGTACGAAGGATGGCTGCCGACCGAGCAAAGTGGAATCCATTTGTTGCTGCCCTACAAGACGCCACCAGGCGTGATGACCGCTGACTGTTTTGACGGTTGGTGGTTATGGATCAAAGAAGAAGATACATGAGGGAATTCATTGTTCACATACATCGCTTGCCCTCGTCTGCCAGGCCCACACGGATTTGTGTAACATCTGTAATTTGAGCAATTGACAACAGAATTCGCTTTCAAATTGGTCATCTGAATCTTGAGTATATCGAAATCATAGATGATTGTTTGTATAATGGCTGCCCCTTGGTAGACGCTTCGACAGTTCCAGTTACGTTTACGCATATATTTCATAGAGAATCTGTCCGCTTTCTTTCTTGCTTTTCTCTTACCAGCTTTTCTTTTTCTCTCTCACCTTTTTTCTTCCCTACCTTGCTTTTTACATTCACTTTTTTTTCATTACATTTGCCGATGGCATCGGCAATAGAGCACGATCCCCGTAGCTCACGCGACGATTCTGGTTTGTTATTTAATCCATATTATACTTGCAATATATTTGCAATATACGGTGGAAATATCCGGTCACCCTGGTAGAGCCACCATACCAGGGAAGAGGCAAGGGATGTTCCTTAGGAAGTTCATCCACCTAGTGCCGCCCTGCTCAAACATCAGACAGCCAAAGTTCAAGACTACTTTCCCAGTAGCCATCCAGTCTCTCGGCACATTGGATCACCATAGACTTGACGTCATTAGTTAATGGCTATGATACCGCAAATGAAGATGCCTTGACTCGGGTGTATCATGCTTATTACAATGCTTGGTCAGCACTGCGTAAAAAATGCATGTAATATACTACTTAGAATAACACGAAATATCGTGGGAAAAGAGATGAAAAGAAGACGTCGAAGTTGCAAAGGACAAAAACTGCGGAAACCTATTGATAGTATTACAAGGCAGTCCTTGCTCTATAATCCCCATGGTAAGAGAAGTAGAGGGAGAGCGAAGAATATGTGGAGAAGAGAACTGGAGACAGACACGGAATATGAAGATATGGTATGCGTTTGTTGAAGGCCTATGCTCCTTGGTGAGCTAAAGGGCGACGAATGAATGAATGAAAATAGAATACATAACACTATTATTACAGTACGTCTTGTGTGGATGTCGTGTACCTGTCCTCTGGAGAGAGATTATCTTTGATGGCAGTAGTTGTTGATTTTGTTATGAGTGAGATGGGTGAGTTAGACTGATAATTTACTGAATATAATAGGCAGAGTTGAGAGTCAATAAATTTATCGTTGAATTTATGTTCTCACGTGTGTGAGTTGGTCATGTGACAAAACAGAACAATGACGATTGGTTGGTAGAATCAGAGGTTCGAAAGCGAGAGAGAATGTTAACTTGTGTGTATCTCTATTTATGCATTGAGAGTCAAAGGTTTGTCAGTCGTTTGATCTATGAAGCTTAGTCAAGACGATTTCATCTCAGACGTGCCAGATAGTTAGTTAGGCTGGTGATACTGGGTTTTCAGGCAAATATGTCGTCATTTTCGTACAGTGGAAGCTATTAGAAGGTATGTGCACTTTTGAGTGACTATTGACTAGTTCGGCTGGTTGTTCATAGTGTTTTGGACGCTAGGTCTATATTTCCACAGTACGGCAGAAATTATGTGAGTTTCTAACTTAACTCCAGACCTAAGGGTCTTTTATGTTTGGACATGCGCCCTAATATAACCGATTAGGTTGAACGGGGCGCGCCTCGCCAAAACGAGGCAAAACTTTATTTAAAAAAAATAAAAATCCGAGTTCCTCTTGATAAACTTTACTATACTTTGCAAGTGCAATAGTTGTAACTTTTATGCTATTGTTTTAATGTTTTGACATTATTAAAACAAAGGACAATCTCTGAAGGGCCGGGGACTAAATTGGAACCATGCCAAGATGAAGACAACAGATAGGATAGTATGGCGTTCTCTCTAGAAAACCTCTACACCACAGGGAACAAGAGAAACGACTAAGTAAGTAAGGAAGTAAGTAGAACGATGGAAACTGGAACCTAACTTTGAGTTATTTATCACGCAACTGTGCGTCCTAGTGTTAAACGTGTCTCTAGACTATTTCAGTGTTCTTAGCTAAAAGAAGGAAAATCACGCCATTATCTGCCTGTCACGTGATAGATACATGTGACAAATACATGTCCGTATTATAATTCACATGAGGTTGATGATCCGGGTATTCCATGCTCAGGATAAACATCATATTTCTAGCATATGTTCTAATGACAGAGAAAAGCACAGATAGACTAGCTGCTTTCTTCACAGATGCACTATCAGTAATTTCAACGCTGAATAGCCAAAATAATGCAGACCTGGATGATCTAAGAGTAGTGCTCCACAAACTATGTCAACGACTCAAAAGAGTGGATCCCATCTCATTGAAACATCATCGGCAATTAACAGGCTGACAGACTGGCAAAAGATGATGGAAAGCTACCTCAGCCTGATACAAGCATAACTTTCGAAGAGACAAAGAGTTTTATCAGAACCAGATACAGAAACAAATGGGCAGGGCATACAGACCACACACAAAATGATGCATACTACATAGCTCAACAGAAGAGAACAGGTGATAACCTTCAGACTCCACACGGGCCACGAACAAACAGGAATACCATCTGTTCAACAAGATAAAGACATGAACTACCAATGAGTGTAACTATAAATAAAATAAAAATACTAAAATGACTGTTGAACATCTGCTTCAAAGATGATCGACCAATGAACAACAGAGAAAGCACATATGATCGTCATCAGTTGGTTGGTTGTTCGTCCATCACGGGTGATGAAGACCACTCTGTTCATCCAATTGAATGGATGAAAGAGTGACTTGCGCGGTGATTTGGATTAAAGTGAGGAAGAGTTGCGCAATTCGTCGACCTCACTCTCTCGCCTGGGTCCATCTCAATCCAGTGGCAAGACAAGTCAAGACGACTGGAGATGAAGTCAGGTGCAGTGGATGACCAGGGCTTTCTACGTGCCTCGCAGTGCTCCTTACGCTTCACAGCGCGTTGCTGGTAATCGCCGTCATGCCCGTTGAACCAACAGGTGGTTTCTTCCGCGCAGTCTATCAAATCCAGTCTTCGCATGCATGGGTAGGCAGACCCTAACTCACCGAAGGTTTATAACCATTCGGCTACCCTCACCTAGTTTAGCCGGCCTGTCAAAGCCGTTGTCCGGGAGTGGCCGCTGTCGCATGCTGACAGCTACGAGGAGCCACAGGTGAGAGCTGGATGCCAGGTTTGGACCAAAGGTGGCTGAGCTGCCCTGAAAAGGGCATGACAGCTCCTTCACCAGAGGTACTACCAATACCTGACTTCCCAACACCCCCATCACACTTCGTCATCAGTACCATTCCTGGAAAAGCTTTATGGAGATACAAATAGCCTCAAGCCGACCACTGCTATTCAAGAAGACGTCTGAGAGTGTACGAAAAAGAAGATTAAGTACATGGGCCCAAAATCAGTCAATCATTTATAGTATTTTCTTCGTCCAAAATTATTTCTTGCTAGCTGTGTGTGTGCCTTCCTGTGATTTTGATTGTTGTACATGTCGTTTTTATTTGTCAGCAAGCATTCATTATTATTTCCTGAAGGTAAAAAGAGACTTTATTAACCTCTGCCTCCTTATCTTATCTTTACTTTTTCACCTTCTTCGACGTTCTGTAATAATTTCGCGTGTTTAGTATAATGAGAGTTTCAATGCCGAGGACCGGATAGGAGGGGAGTGACAATAGAAGATTTCCTGAACCTTTTTTTTTTTTTTTTTTTTGCAACCTTAGAAATTTCAACAGAACAAATTCAAGCGAAGTATGGGAAAATATTTCAGTCGCTTTTAGGGATTCGTGTCTATTTTAGGAGGTTCGTTTGAAAATGTTCGTGCTCTTTTAATATTTTCTGCCTTTGTGTACAAGATTAGTGAAGTCTTAATCAATTAATAATCTATAACTAGAACTTTTAAAAAAAAAAGAGAAAGAGAAAGAGGAACTGAGAGATACGGACAGAGAAAGATCGTAACATAAAGTGTGGATGGAAAGAAAACATAGAATACGCGAACTATGCAAGGTCGGTCTTACTAATAGCGGGGCCCGATTTGGAGCACTGTTGTAGAGCCCACTGGACTTCAAATAATAATTTTGTTGTAACACGTTTGATAAATATATATCGTTTTATTATTAATACAGTGGGATAGCATATATTCATTAATCTAATTTGAGATAATCTTAGTTCTTAATTTTTTGTTTTGTTATTAAAACTGCAGGGGTGAAGCCGTGTGCATGGTCCCATGTAAGGGCGTGGTCCCCTGTCAGCGCTGGGCCCTCTAGAGTTAAACAGGTTAAACCAGCTGTGAAGTAATGAACATCCTATCCTGTCGTCCAATTTTCCGTTCTTCACTCCTCTCTGTCAATATTCACTCGAGCATCCTTTTTTCACTTCTTGCAGTCACTTCTTTTCTTTTATATTACCATTGACCAATAATTACCCTCCTTAAGGACACTCCCGACCTGGTTATTTTAATCGGCACTTATGCGCAGGCGGGTGGACAATGACACATTGACCTCTGTTTTTTAGCTGCGAAGTTGTTTACATTAGACACCAAGAGTGGATGTATTAATCGGACTTTCGCCTGTTATGTTACATAATTACTTCCGGGCAGTCTAATAGTCAGACGCACAAGGGACAGATAAGAAAGTATCTTCTTTACAACAGCCGGTAAATGGGACTCTCAGTTGTAAAACTTTAGGGAGCAATAATTGAAGGGCATTACCTTATATAGCCGCGGTAGCATAGTGGTTAGTGCACTGGCTTCCTAGCGCAGTGGTCTATGGTTCGATCCCCAGATGAGGCGGGAATTTTTTAGTCCACAAACGGCTCCTGGGTCGACCCAGCCCCAAATGGGTACCAGAGCAACTCTGGGAAGGTTAAGGCGGCCGGCGTGATGCCGACCACATCACCCCTCGTGTGCCGACGGTCAAGATAATATGGGCCTAACACCATATTCCCAATATGCCTCAATGGGCGGGTAACGGGTTCCTTTACATCCTTTTTTTATTACCTTATATGGACAGGTGATAGTGTTCAGATGCGACGGGATACATCCTACTTAAAATAGGATCCCTTACTTTGGGAGTTGGTTTGATAGAATATTAGATTTAACTTAATTATGATTTGGTATCCCCCTCTCCCCCCCCCCCCCAACAGAACTTGACTGTGGGCCATGTGTGGGGGTCGAAATTCTGCTTAAAGCCTAGGACATTTTAAGATCTCCCCACTGCATTCCTTACCTCCATCAGGAGATATCATAGACAGCCAGAATAGCAAGTAATAACAAGGATTCCAGTATTGGACAGGCCATAGGACTAGAGGATCTTCTTAAACTAGAAAAGATAAAACCTCAGCTATAGTACTGAAAGCCACAAGTCCAAGGAACCTTACTCTGGCCTGCATTGTGGGGATTATACAAGGGGATTGATATAAGTCTTGGGCCTGACCATGAAGGAGTCACAGGAGGAAAATGAAACTTGGCACATTTAAAGTTCATCATATTTGCACTGAATGTGAAAAGTACGCGTTTGTTTTTTTAATGGGTTTTCCCGCTACGGTGCACGGCGCAGTGTACCCTATTGACCGGATCTGCTGCTCCAAAGATTTGACAAAACAATGGAAAAGAAGGAGGCCAGAGCTGTGATAAAATTTCTGGTGTTTCATGGAAAAACACCTACATTTGTTGGAGACCATGGTGACAGTAGATGAGACTTGGGTACACCATTATGACCCCGAATCCAAAATTGCCAGCATGCAATGGAAAACCCCGGGCTCCCCAACACCTGTCAAGCCGAGGGCGCAGAAATCTGCAGGAAAAGTGATGCTGACTGTTTTTTGGGACGCCAAAGGTGTCCTTTAGAAAGATTATCTGCTTCGTGGCAACACAGTTAATGGACAGTACTATGCAGATCTTCTCACAAAACTAAGAAAGGTTGTGACCAGGAAACGAGGGATAACGCACACTCAAAATCTTCCTTTGCTTCAAGACAACGCGCCCTCTCACAAAGCACGACTTGTGCAGCTAGCAGCCAACAATTTGAATATTGAAATTCTTCCACACCCACCATATTCTCCAGATTTGGCTCCATCAGACTTTTTTCTATTCCCAAATCTTAAAAAACAGCTAAAAGGAAATCATTTTGACAGCGATGAAGAGGTTATACTGGCATGTGATGACTAGTTTAGTTTGAAAAATAGGGTGTTCTACTCCCAAGGTCTTTTCAAGGTCAAGCAGAGATGGCAGAAGTGTGTCAGTTCAGACAGTGGCTATATTGAAATGGAATAAACACTATACACAATGTCAGCTCTCTGTGACATGTCCTTCATGGTCAGGCCCAAGACTTATGTCAATCCCCTTGTACATAACGCAGCAAACCTAACCATCTGAGGGACGGCATCTTAAAACAGTTAACCGACATATTACAGATTTATGTGCATCCAGTCTGTGTATTAATTCACCCTAATTTGGGTTAAAGTTGTAACATGAACATTTTGTTCAATGGTATTTGTATTTTGGCATGTATGAATTAATGTACAGTTGCACGTGAGGTTGGTAGAATCATCATATAAAAGAAATGCCACAAAAACCACTACTAAAAGAGCTGCTGACGGCTTTGTACGGTTTTCCTCCCAAGAAACTAAACGAAGAGGTAGCCCCTGGCTCCCCAAGGAGCACATAGTAGATGATGATAACATCATGATGTATATATTTAATTTGCACATCTTTTTAGTTAAGTTTAAATGAATAGAATGCATTTGTCGCCTTCCGCTCTCCTAAAGCACTTTCAATGGTGGAAGGAAGTGGATGTCGCCTGATGTTGTCCATCAGGAGGCTTAAAACTCAAAAGAGGCATTGGTTTCCTCTCAGTGTTTGGTACCAGTTGCATGAAGTCGACGCCAGACAGCGACAACAGACGGGTCTTGAGGACACGCGATGAAGCAGCCTGAGAAGTTACCCCGGCCTTTCTACAAGGGACGATCTGCTTGCTGCCAAATATTCGACTTCTGAAGAGATAACAAACAGTCAAAACACCTCTGGGGACCAGCAGTGACGGAACCAGACTCCACACCGCCAGCTAAGTAGAATACTGGAACGGTATATGGACTACATTTTTCAAGCCACCATATTCTCCAATGAAAATAAAGTTAACTATTAGTTTTTCCTTTTACAAAAATCAAATGTTTTCAGTTTTGCTCTATTAACCAAATAACTCACTATTAAATCTGTTTTATATGTAAATATTAACCTAGAATTGAGTTAATCACTTACTGGGTAAATTTTATGTCTGCACCATATGACTTATTTTTTTAAAAATACATATAGCTTTGACAGTTTTACAAATTAATTTTTTTGCTGAATCCCCTTCAACTGGGGGCTTGTCGTATATTTATTTTGAGAGAAAGAGTCTTAGAAATAGTGGTCCTGTTTAGAGTGGAGAATGATGGTGAAAGCTCAGTGATAATAAGGGTTAGAAAGTAAAAAGTTGCTTCACAGAGTGCTGGGGAGAGTAAAGACAGACTTATTTACGACAATCGTTCCTCTTAATCTTCTCCTCAAACTCTCCTGGTCAAACAATTATTTGCCAGTTTCCAGACACACACCTGCGCTCACACCGATTTGGTGCTTCAAACACACAGACGCACGTGAATACAAACTATATTAAACAGATATGGGAAATTTGGGCTTTGGTATTCCAACACAGTACTAAATAAGTTTATGCTGTTTATTAACATTAAAATCAATCACAACAATTATCATGTGTTACAGGAAAAATATCATAAGTACAGAAAATACAATTAACAAAGTGGGGGGTGAAGAAGATTGATATCGACTATGCCCTTCCCGTTTGTATTAGACACAGATAAACCCAGTCCAAAGATATATAGTTATCAGGAACATAGGTAATGTAACCCAACAGTGAATTTAATTACTCTAAAAGAGGTGTTACAATATTAGGTATGGGTGGTAGAAAAAAATCCTGTTATTCCCAATTGTTTTTCCCTTTACTAAGCAAAATGAAAAGGGGGGTGGGGGGGGGGTAAACAGCGTTAACAAGATATCCCACTTAAAGGAATAATGCAGGGTATACAGAAAATGTATTACCCGGTAGGCAAGTTAACAAATGGTTTGCAAAAATTAAATCTCCTGTCATTCATGCACGCTCGTGAGGGCCCACACTCATATGCTCCCACTCACTTACCGATTGCAGCATCAGGCACTCCATAGAATTATATAAACAGCAATTACACTCTTGACATGAAAAAGTCTGGTACTTCGATGTCCAGCCCCAGATTTAGCGAGGTTGGCTGATAACAAATATTCCCACTTATCGCCGGACGTGAAGCCTAAGAGTTCTTGTGTTTTATTATATAAAAGGAGTCTATGGGATGGCACTGTCACAGTTCGATACAGGAGTGAGAATGGAGTGGTCTCTTTAATTTCGCCGCTGGTGGTAAAATTCCTTCAATGCGTGATGATAGCAACTGACCGGTAAGTTTTTAAATCCAGTGAGGAAAAACTAGGCCCAGTCACAGTTCAGGTAAATATGTACTCTCTCACTGCAGTGCAGTGTTTAAAATATCGCTACTGGCAACTGTTCTTCTTCCAGTTTATCTTACAGATTGTAATTTAATTTGATGGTTTATTTAAATGTTCTTGTGTGGGCTTTCTTTCATGTAATTATGATAGCTAGGCCGCATCGGACCGCCACAAGATTATATTTAAAATGTTTCATCAATATATCTGGAAGTTTAAGAACCGAGTCTGGAAAACTCTGTATGATTTCTTGCTGGGATCGCAAAGGTTATTTGATCATTCTTGCACAGAAAAAGAAATCACTCCAATGTAGCCACCAGTTCAGATGGAAATCTAGCAAAATTCTACTATAGCTAGTGAATCTTAAATCTCTGGCGAACGAATGATAAAATGGCTTTCTTCGTGGTCTGTATATATCTAACTGGAATGCAAGATTGGGGGGACATGTTAGAATTTGACACCTTTTTAGATCTCAGGAGACTTTCGGGGTTCTGACCGCCAGACTAAGGAGAGATGCCGCCCCTGGTTTTCAGTATCTCCGTTCGCTGCGTCTGCTTCGGCTTTCCCGTTCGCGTCCACTGCGATCGGTTCTGTGGTTAACACAGAGATGCGAAATGCCGGCAAGAAACTTGCGTCGTTCGTTTCAGGGACCACTACTGCCTTTGATAGCATGCCGCTAGTCTTTCCTGAGATCCCTCAGTGCCTGTTTGATCGTGTGCCGCTACTTTCGTTTGATTCTGGCAACGCCCCCACTGGGCCGGCGTACTGACCACGGTAATGAAAATAACTGCATATGATTATGTGACCGTGTTGGTAATGGTCCCTGTCAAATCCTAACTATAACTAGGTGGCTGAGGCAGGCCTAGTTATCTATTATTTACTTTGTTTCTTTCTTCCAAGTGAGATTGTTTCTCTTACTGGCCCCCTTGTTCCGCCAGAGATGATAGTTCTTGGATGAGAATAGGTTCGTCTTTTGCTCAACCCAGACCACGTTCTTCCCTCCTTGATGTTGTCTAGCGACTGATGCGTATAGGGTGTTCTATTATTTCTATCTTTCCTAATACTCAATTCTAATATCTCTCCATTCCTTAATCTCTTCTCACATCAAAGCAACTGGAGTGATGTGATTCAATCTCAAAAAGCAACTTTTATTTACATAAGATAATGCATGATCATCCAACTTAATTCATCAGATACAGTATACAATTACAATGTCCTCAAGTCTTCCGCTTGATTCAATCACATATCTCAAAGCATAGTTATATATTGTTTCTCCTGTAGCCTCATGCATTTCGTGGTATACCTAGCTTAATAAAGTTCCTTCTCATTTTTCTATTTTGCTCATTTTTTCTACAACATTTCTTCTAAATCCTTGGAGTCATGTTCTCTCCAAATCTCACTCTAGATAGGTTTAACTCCTCTAAATGCAGCATATAAAATTCAATAGCTATGCCTGAAATAAACAATGTCCAATACCAAAATGGCTTCCACCATACTTACTCTTGTATGAGAGAGCGCATGAGATGTTTCGTGAATGTCAGACTCACTTGTGGTGGCGTCTCCATACTTACTCTTATATGAGAGAGCGCTTAATAGATTTCATAAATGTCAGTGCTGTGAACCCTTAGTTCGATACAATCTCGTTTAATGGCAATGCCTCATCTTCTTGGTATGACAGCCCAGCCTGGCTATCTGATAATAAAAGTTATTTACTCTTTAAGCTTAAATATTGTCCTTGCCTCAATTTTATCTTCTTTAGCTCGCTCCCTTAAATGTGAGCTTCATTAGCCTGTGACAATATGTTGAGGGTGTTTCAAAAAAACATGTCTCTCTTCACTTAAGTAAAGCATAATTAGAGTTAAAGACCTCTTACCAGAATATACAGAAGTCCGTTACCTATCACTTCCTTACTATCACCCCTATGAGCTAATCCTAGGTTTAGCAGCACAAATTATTAATCAATTCTAAGAGTTCTCCTGAATTCCTATTTCTATCTTTCTATATCTAGCTATTTCTGTAGCCCTTCTGCAAACCGCAGGTTTCACATTTCTTGAGAGCTCAGCGAAACTTGACTTGCCCGGTCAACTTCTCTGGTAGGACTGATCTCTAATCGTCCTTCAATTTCCTATCTGATGGTCCAAAGTTGTTTTAGTTAATACGATTGGTCCGTTGTTCAGTTCACTCACCTATCGGCACGCTTAATTCTAAGCTGTTAGCTCCGTGAACTGTGCTACATAACTGTTTACCTCTAGTCACTATTTTCACGTGCGTTTTACTCTGCTCTGTGTTCTCTTAACTCACTAAACCTGTAAAGGGCGCTAATAATATTGTTATTCCCCTTTGTACTTTTTAACTTAGTTTCAATAATCCTTCTATATCTTTATTAAAACTAGTCTAATATGCAAATTTGGTAAATCTAATGATATATACTTAAATTACTTTAAGGTCTAAAAAGGTTCCCTCCCTTACAAAAAACACTACATTTACATTCTTTTATCTCCCATGTTAAGAACAAATAAGTTATCACTTAGATTATTCTGATTTTCTAACCCATTTTTATATACTCTTTCATTTTGTTAACCCCAAATAACTGTTCGACTGACTTAAACTTACAGTGTATTTTACACTGTACAACCACACGGTGACATATACGTCCCGGGGCCGTTCAAATGTATCCCGCAGGGAGACATTTGTGCTCTATCAAAAAAAATCTATTATCTATGTATCCCACTAACATCTGTAATACTATTACCATATGCTACTCGAAATTACAAGCAAATTAAATCGTAATAGTGAGACTATATTATAAACCTAATATCAATGCTACAACTAGAGCATCTCCTTAATTACTACTTCAACATAAAATCTCTTTACATGAATGTATAAAAGGCATAAATGAACATTGTATTTACTTAATTCATTACCATCATCTCTCAAACAAGTAGTACCCAATAATGCAACCAAGTTTTATTCCTTGTATCTCTACATAACCAGTGGTATAAAAAAATATATATAGGGACGTTCATCCTCAGTGTAATATTTGCTTACGTCCATGAGTAAGACTCCATCTGACTGAGTCTGGATCATTTCTCATCTCTGTTCTCTTTTTTTTTCTAGTCCTGAACACCTCTATGCCTGAGATAGGTACATTATAGCAATTAACATGCACTTAAGGTACTATACCATTTTTTCTCTTCAATGTCAGTGTTGATCATGTAGTATGCTGCATCTTGTACCTTGGGAAGAAGTCTATTAAGTTTCCCAAGACTATGTAGTTATTGTAGTTTGTCACACTCTTAAGATTATATATGTCTATTCTAGCATCTTATACATGGTATTAGAAAACAAGTAACCAAGTAAACATTGTACATTTATATACATATATATATGGGCGACATGGTACTGCCTCTGGAAACAGAGGTTTGTCAGTCCTTAATATGTCTTATATATCTGCCGTCAATGTCAGTATTCATTGCACCGGTCAGATAGGCAGAGTAGTAGAAATATAATATGTAGCGTCACCAAGCATGCATTTAATTAAACATCCCCAAAGTGACAGCAAGAAATATGTGTTACTACGTCAGGATGTGATGTGCTCGACTGATTCTAGCCTTTGATGCACCAGTCGAATTACCAGTCATGTATGCAATTAATCACGCGAAATCTTACCATCTGTCTTGGGGCGATAGTAAAAGACCTAAGTCACTATTGTCAGAGCAGGATGTGCTCGGCTGATGCTAGCCTTTGATGCATCTGTCGAAACCGTAAGCTCAGTCTGTTACTATATACATGTACCCCTGTATGTCGGAGTTAACCAAAATTCAAGACCAAAATGCCTCAACTCAATGCGGACATGACCATGTAAGGGTCATCTGTGTTGTATCTTACCCAACTTATTTTTAATATCAATTGTGGAGACATCTCATCTCGAAGTCACCTGTATAAACACTGTCATGTGGAATGAGGCCCTTTATCTACCGACTAATGTGCGCAGCTCTGAGGGAGTAATAATTTTTTTCTTTTTTTTTTCTTCCACTGCTGCAACACCCTGGCTTGGACTGTGACATTTCTTTTTTTTTTTCTTGTTGCCCTCTATGCCTGGTGGTGGATAAAGTATACCTCTGAAAAACATGGACATTGAAAATTAACATGAAAATTTTTAACCTAAGTCTTGGTAAGTCTCATCTTGTGAAGAAGCTTATTGTCTCTTTTAGAAATCTGTATCTTTTTCTAATCTTGTTCAATTGTTTTATGAAATAATTCATTGTTTACACTAACTTCTCAGTTACGTTGGTCTCTTGTATAAACTATTTCACTATCACTCTGAATATCGCGAGAGTACAGTAGCTATCACTCATGTGCATGTGATCAAAGTCTTATCACTACATATAATGTTTCCCGTTTATGTGATGAATGTGCTTTCATAAGTTAATGCACTACACAGTTAAGTTTCTTTGCAAAGTTCTACACTTCTGTTCACAAGGCTAGTGTGTAGTGTAAAAGTGTAAGTGTACTGAGATGTCAACAACTACTTGAGTTTACCACTGAGACCTAATGAACTAACTAACCGTTGGATACCGTTGATTGGGGTACCTTGATTAAGCACTATAGCTGGGGAAGTGCTGTGAATGAGTACTATATGCTGGGGAAGTACTTTACGGCGATTACACTGATTGTATGAATTTGGAGATCTGATTTGTAAACTCCAACAGTGTAAATTTCTCTACTGTAGAGACGACTGTCGTACTACGATGAAATTGATATCAGTTGTGATGGTATTTATAGTCGCTCTGCAGGAGGATGAGGACGAGCGAGTTAATATGTTGTGGTTGTCAGTATGACAATAGCTTGTTTACTTGATGTTGTATACATTCTGAGTTTGGTGTTGGTAAAGTCGTCCATTCTTTCAATATCATCTTCTTTGCTATGTGTTGACAAGTTCTGATTGTATAGGAACTATTATCTTGTCAGCAATATCGTTGCTAAAGTTCATAAGCTGTGCTGTAGGTCTTTGATGATGATAAGTTTTGTTGTTTCTCTGTAGTTGTAAGGATATCTCATCGTCATCCCAACTGTAGTATATAAGCTGGGGTTAGCTTGGCTAGTGGTTGTTGACTCATTCTTCCTTCTGTACGGCTCCGGTTCTGCTGCATAGTTCCATCTTGTTGCTTTTATGTCACTTGTCATCACGTGTTCGCTTCACATGATCACTGGGGATGCGACAGGTGTCACAGGGAATATGTTATGGCTGACGTAGGGATAGGGAATGATGGTTGTGACCACGTGAATAGCATTGCGAACACTGATGTGTTGTCTTCGTATAGTGCATCTAGTTTCTCATGTGCTTCTTGCTTCCTTATTTCTTCTGTAAGGCTTCGACTCCGCTGTAGTATGTCATTTCCCGTTGACTGCAAAGGTCTCCTATCTTCAATGTCCCGACTTGATCGTCTAGGCTGATGTCAACTTGTGGCTGGTAGTCATGGTTGGCTTCTGTTTCCTTCTGTAAGGTTCCGTTTCTGCAACTTGTTTCTTCTCATCGGTTGTAGATGTCTGTTCTTCATCTTGATATATCTGAGCTTGTTTCGCATTTCTTCTGTCATCACATGTTCGCTTCACATGATCACTAGGGTTGCAACAGGTGTTGCAGGGAGTATGTTGGGATTAACGAAGGAATAGGGAATGATGGTTGTGACCATGTGACTAACATTGCGAACATTGATGTGTTGTCTTTGTAGTGCAGGTAGACTCCTGATGTGATTCAATCTCAAAAAGCAACTTTTATTTACATAAGATAATGCATGATCATCCAACTTAATTCATCAGATACAGTACACAATTACAATGTCCTCAAGTCTTCCGCTTGATTCAATCACATATCTCAAAGCATAGTTATATATTGTTTCTCCTGTAGCCTCATGCATTTCGTGGTATACCTAGCTTAATAAAGTTCCTTCTCATTTTTCTATTTTGCTCATTTTTTCTACAACATTTCTTCTAAATCCTTGGAGTCATGTTCTCTCCAAATCTCACTCTAGATAGGTTTAACTCCTCTAAATGTAGCATATAAAATTCAATAGCTATGCCTGAAATAAACAATGTCCAATACCAAAATGGCTTCCACCATACTTACTCTTGTATGAGAGAGCGCATGAGATGTTTCGTGAATGTCAGACTCACTTGTGGTGGCGTCTCCATACTTACTCTTATATGAGAGAGCGCTTAATAGATTTCATAATTGTCAGTGCTGTGAACCCTTTGTTCGATGTTTCACATTTCTTGAGAGCTCAGCGAAACTTGACTTGCCCGGTCAACTTCTCTGGTAGGACTGATCTCTAATCGTCCTTCAATTTCCTATCTGATGGTCCAAAGTTGTTTTAGTTAATACGATTGGTCCGTTGTTCAGTTCACTCACCTATCGGCACGCTTAATTCTAAGCTGTTAGCTCCGTGAACTGTGCTACATAACTGTTTACCTCTAGTCACTATTTTCACGTGCGTTTTACTCTGCTCTGTGTTCTCTTAACTCACTAAACCTGTAAAGGGCGCTAATAATATTGTTATTCCCCTTTGTACTTTTTAACTTAGTTTCAATAATCCTTCTATATCTTTATTAAAACTAGTCTAATATGCAAATTTGGTAAACTCTAATGATATATACTTAAATTACTTTAAGGTCTAAAAAGGTTCCCTCCCTTACAAAAAACACTACATTTACATTCTTTTATCTCCCATGTTAAGAACAAATAAGTTATCACTTAGATTATTCTGATTTTCTAACCCATTTTTATATACTCTTTCATTTTGTTAACCCCAAATAACTGTTCGACTGACTTAAACTTACAGTGTATTTTACACTGTACAACCACACGGTGACAATTGCTCAAGAGATATCCGTGGGCGTGATTTAACCTCTCCTTAAATCAATGCGATGACCAGAATGTACGGTACATAAACTGTCCACACATTAATCAGCAAACGTGTTGACAAGTCTCCTCTGCTCAGACCCATGTTAATGAGCAAACGTGTAGTTCCACGTTTCTGTTGTGCATAGCTAATGAGTCCAGGTGGAAGCATTCCCGTTTGACGAAAAGTTACCACAGTATTCGGGGGCACTGATGTTATCCGAAGGGGTCGTTACGAAGGGTCGTACCATATCATCCAACACTTCAGGGTCAGCTGAGTTCGTCTGTCACAGGGCTCATAAAATACGAGTCAAAACTTAAATTTCTCACAAGACGTGGGCGGAGAATACAGAGTTTATAACAAACTTAGATGACTCAGTTGTTTTACTCGTCTTTCCTAAAATCCCTGTGAGACTCCATCAAATAGCAGCATTCTTCCATGTATATCTCTGCATGCCAGACCATCGACTGCCAAAGATACTCTTTTATGGTGAGATGCAGAAGGGTAAACGCTCCCATGGTGGCCAAAAGAAGCGCTTCAAAGACACGTTAAAGACGTCATTGAAAACCTTTGACATAAACCCAGACACATGGGAAGCTGCTGCGCAAGACCGAACTGCTTGGCGCACATCTCTTCGTAAAGGTGCAGCAGCATGCGAATCAGCAGAACAGCGGAGACAAGCTAGAAAGGACCGTGAAATAAAACCTTCACATGAAGCAAACATTCCCTGCCCACACTGTCCAAGATCTTTCCAGGCCCGCATCGGGCTCTTCAGTCACCTTCGTACCCATAGACTAACCTAACATATTCTTAAATAATTGGATGAACAGAGTGGTCTTCATCACCCGTGATGGACGAACAACCAACCAATATCTCTATTAAGAGTAATCTTCAGCGAAGGTTGATACCTCTGAAAACCGTCATCCTTTTACTCGAAGTTTGACTATCAATGGACCACTACTGCAGAGCAGGGGAGTCAACCCACGACACCAACCTAAGGCCGGCCCTGGACCTATGCATTCCATAATTGCTAACAATAGCCACGATACGCACATTTACCCGTTCTACATCTGCTAAGAGTAGACTTGCTCAGCAGCTATAGGATATCGACAACATCAACAACTCGTTCTACAGATCCGTACATTCAACAATTACCAAGATTTTCACAGTCAGAAATTAATAAGTCCCGTACATTCAACAACTGACCAGATCTCTACATTAAAAATCTACTAAGATCATTGTATTTTAAAGTAATGGATATCAAAATTATTAGACACAATTATTCAGATCCGTACACGTGCACACAGAAAAGTACGGTGTTTTCAAGACTTCTGCAAATCAAATCAAGCGCAGACGGAAGCCATTGAAACTTTTAAAAGAGAACATTCAAGACATCAAAATGAAAATTAATGGCGCCGTAAATTATTTTTTCAAACGCAGATAACAATTAATAATAGAAATGAGAATAACCATGCAGACGTGTTGTGTTATACACGATTTAACCAAAGCCAAACTCATTACCGCTGTTATGCTATGTCGTCTGGCGATAACAATCATGTCTCAGGTTGAAATATACATAACCAGACAACAAGATCTTTCATATTTGATTTGTGCCTTAATATAGCCGACGGACATTGTGTTTAGGTTGGAAGTACGCGCTTGCGTAGATCAAACGGAGCAAAGCTCTAAGAAAAGAAAATTCATATCTTAATTTCAAATGTCGATCTATGTATTATCTAACAAAGTTTATGTTCATTGCCATAACCTAAAGTTTTGCCATGGACCTTAGCGTTTGTTTTACACAAACAGCCTTTGTAATTGCTGGGCCCGATTTGAACCATTCTGATGGGGCCTAATGTGGACCATTCTGGCGGGGCCTAATTTGGACCATTCTGACGAGGTCCGATTTGATATATACTCGTATATATATATATATATATATATATATATATATATATATATATATATATATATATATATCAGATACAAATTCTAGGTGATTTCTATAGTCTACTGATCTATTTTACTGGTTGTATGACGTACTTCATTGATTGGCATAACCACGGTCTCATGGACTATGTTATCTATATGAGGGGTCTTTCCGATTAGGCACCAAACACGTAATGTGTAGACTAAGAATTTTGCAGGACTGAAGACACAAAGTGACGTTTATAAGCTTCATACCTGTCGCATAGAGATTTATGATCAATAAATTTTCTATATTCTTTTCTTTTCTGCCCGCGTCCTCTACTTTATTATCGCTCTTTTATCCTTTTCCTATTTTTTCGCATTCGTTCGTTTGCGACAAAATATATTTTCCCATTCTAACGTTTACCTGTTTCTTTTCTCATACTGAGAATGCATTTTACTGCATAATATGTCAGTCCCTGCACGAGACGAAATAGTGTGGAATTTCGTCTAGTCAGACATGATGGCAGACATATCGTCTAACATTTTCATCTGACACGGCGCTCCACGGTTTAGCTTCTCGGCGTGAGGTGTGAATGGCGCCCTCATGCATAGCTCAGAAATGAGGCATGTCGTAGGAGGTGTGAAGACGCGTTTTGGCAGTTATGGCCAGCGTCTAAGTATGTGAAGTGTTAAGAGAGAGAGAGAGAGAGAGAGAGAGAGAGAGAGAGAGAGAGAGAGAGAGAGAGAGAAAGACCGGCGCTATTTCGGATTTTCGAAATAGCGTGGAATCCTTTGTCCGTTTTCATATATCTTACCCAGAGTTTTAGACTTCATTCACTCAGCACTCCGCAGTCAAGACGAGAACGATCGAGGTTTCGATTCCTAAAGATCTCTGTTAATAGAAGCATCATTTAGTTGGTCGAAGTGGATTTAGTTCTTAGTAGTTCTGTGTGGAGGTAATTATTATATATCTAATTGTGTTGAGTGATCTAGTGATAAATCGCTTATTTCATTTTACTAGTTAGATTTGTGTGCAGAAGAATTAAATATTAAGTTTGTTACATTCTCTAGCTGGCGTATTACAGTGGAAAGTAGAATAAACTATAATTTCTAGCTTAAACTCATGCAGCTGTCAATGAATTTAATTAAACTGCGAATAATCAGTCGAGAATATTTTAACCTAACTTATAACTGCACTGATTCATCATTGAGTATTGACGAAATACGTATGATGATTGATTTTATGAATATAACTTATTTCACAAGAATTTTAAACGATAAGACAAGCTCTAAGCTTGCAGTTTATAATGTAAGTTATAACCGAGGAATAGTATGTATAAGTATTTTATATGTTGTTTTCTCTTTATTCAGTGAAACTGGGGTAACCCAACTTTGCCAGCGTTTGAGTACTGAGAAATATCTGTGAAAAACATAAACATTTCTTTCTTAAAGACTTGGATGTATAAAGTAAAACCTGTCTGGCATTGCGTTGGCATCCAGAACGACAGAGTACCTAGTTCATGAACGTTAAGGTTAAATGAAGTAACGGGCCTATCGCGCCAGACTTAATTCTTCCTGAGAAAAAAACTCAAGTACACTTTCAGCCCTTGTGGCAAGTAAATATTACAATCAATACCCTTCCGACATTTTGACAAACTGTGGTGTGACCAAGAATTTTACCTTTGATCAAAGTTACAAACCTGCCATTTTTCCTAAGTAGTGGAAACCTCGTGATTCTGACACTGTGAGTCCGCTTAAAACGAATTCTTACCTCGTGATTCAAGTGACACTAACCTTAGTCTGAAAAATATTCGCATGAAGAGGACGCTCCCCGGACCATTGGATGAACCCAAAATCTGCAGAGCTGGGATCCGCTTCATCACAAGAAAACCAGATTTAAGTGTGTGGGTGTCCTAAAGTTTGCGCCAGACGGCGAACAACAGCACGATTGTAGGTAAGAATGTATATCAGGGGCCCTGATGAATGAACAGAGAGAAAGCAGGACTGGGTGACTCTTTTTATGGTATACCAAATTTCACCCACTTTGTAATTTCTTTATGAAAGTTTTGTTGCTAACAATATTTTCCTTAGGATAGATCAGAGTATCAAAGTCTGTTCATACCTTTAATGGGAAATCTTAGATCTAGCATGTGTATCCGTGACTCTTTGGGGCTATCACTTTTCTTCTAACAGGACTGTGGGCTATACATCGAGGGAAAAGATCATACCAATGGGTCTATCATTCTTGTAACAATTCATTGACTTTATGACTATTTGTATATGTTTGATGAAATTTTACGTGTTGTAACGGAATTTTAGTATGATAATTAAAATTCACATAAACTTAATCAGCGTGTCGGTCAGCTCGTTCCAAAATATCTATATAATCATTGTTATAGTTTTCCCACGTCTGTGCGTCTAACTGTCGTCACTTGTGCGTGCGTGTGTGTGTACGTGGGTGGTGTATATATATATATATATATATATATATATATATATATATATATATATATATATATACATACATATATATATATAGTTTATAGACTGTCTGACTTCTCTAGATCTGTTGTAGAAGATAGGCTGAAAGAGAGAAGATTCTCGATTTCAGGGACAGCTCCTATTAATTTCTACCATCTCACTCGTGGAAATCTAATTCTCTTATTATCTCTCACTGTGGCTATCACTTATTCTAATCTATTCAGAAAGGACCAACCCAAGTCTTAATTCCCCTATCAAAAATCTACGACAATACCTAACATTAAAAGTAGATTTTCTTGTTACCTTATTCCTCACTATTGCTTCTTCCTAACTGGGTACTCTGTTTTTAATTCTCAATGTTTGATATATGACATGGGGGCGAACATGGTGAGTGTTAAATATATATTGGCCACATCCTCAGCAGGATCCCTGACACCATCCCCAGAACTGCCATGCCATGCACTCAAGAAGGAATGCGAAAGCAAAGACGGTCAAATGCCACCTGGCGGAGAACTGTGGAGGCAGAGATGCAAAGCATGAATTAGAGCGGGGCACCGCACGAAGGATGGCTGGCGACCGAGCAAAGTGGAGACGATTTGTTGCTGCCCTACAAGACGCCATCAGGCTTGGTGGTCACTGATTGCTTTGTCAGTCAGCGGCCAAGGATCAAAGAAGGAGAGAACATACAGTATGGTATGGGGAAAAGAGAGTTGGGCGGCGAACGAACGAATGAAATCTTTATTTCTTCATGATAAGGAAATATACATTATTGCTTTTCACTTTTCTGCCATGCAATAATATAATTCTCAAATTGTTTTAATGACAAGACCTCGCACCACACTGTAAAATTCCTAGGGCCGGATCAAGATAAATATATATATATATATATATATATATATATATATATATATATATATATATATATATATATATATATATATATATATATATATATATATATATATATATATATATATATATATATATATATATATATCTTCTTCTTCTTCTTCCGTCCTTAGCCACCGACCGTCAAAGCAGTCAGTGGCCATTACGCCTAGTGGCGTCTTAGGGCAACAGCAGATAGGTTTTCTTTGCCATTGTTTCCCATCACGCCTATTGGCGTCTTTAGGGCAATGGCAAATCAATCCATTTGCTGTTGTTTCCGTAATCGAAGTGACTGGCAAACGGGTGATCAGCCCGTTGGGATAGATATATATATATATATATATATATATATATATATATATATATATTGTTAAGAGCTAATACTTTTTACTTGAAGGCTACACTTTGCGTGTGTGTGTGTTTGTTTGATTGATGCACCGTGTGGCTCTAGATGGTCTAGACATCAGATGTCATATTTAGCTCTTCCCGAGTTCATATTTTCATTAGTGCAAATGTATCAAGTGCAATTATGGTTTATAGGTGGTTATACCTTTTTATGTCACACTTAATCAGACACCGATAACTGAGTTAGAAACACGAGGTAACCAGTGCACTCACTCCAACTTGAAGAAACAGTCTGTAACTCTGGTCAACGGTTCTGCACATTTAATACAACGATACGATGAATAGACATGTCAGTGAATAGATGCACAAATCGGATATAGGCACACAACTTCTATCCAGTCTTCATTTCTAGCACGATCAAAACCAGCGCATTTTCAACATGGCCTTTAAACATGTACAGTCGGGTCACTACCGACTTAAACCGACTAGTTATTAGTTATTCCTCTAGTCGCGAATGCATATCTTTGCTACAGCGGGAAACATAGAGAACTTTCAGTTCTCTCACGGTGTACATCATACTTTGCCTACCAAGGCTTGCACATTTTTATAACAGTTTCCCAATTGAAACACATACACCAGCCACTCTGGCTAATCCAAACAGGAAACTCTCTTGCACCCTCTCTATTTCCCACCTTTTTATACACCTCTCTCTTTCCTTCCATTTTTCACACGTCTCTCTTTCCCACCATTTTTTACGTCTCTCTTTCCCGCCATTCTTCACACGTCTCTCATTCCCGCCACAACAATGGAAAAACACAAGGATCACACCTCTCACGTCACACTTCCCACGCATAGCACACATTCATTATTATTTTATTACTAGCAATAACCTGTCTATAATTACGGAAGTAAATCAAAAAAATATAATGTATTTTTAAAATATCTTTTCAATTCAGTATAAAAGTTCTTTGATGACAACATATTTTGGGAAAGCGCGTGGATTTGTTTCAAAGAATGTTCTCTGATAAAAAGTGTTTTTAACAAAAACTTTCAAGTTTTCATGAATTGTTTCTCGGGTGAGGGCGACATAGAGCTGGCCGTGTCCGAAAACAGGTTCAGGAAGGAAAACTCTAACGTGATCAAAATATTGTACTTGCGCCTTATTGATCGTCATTGAAAATGCTAATATCACTGGGAATTGACGACGTCGCAATACTTTAAATTAAAATTTTGTCTTGAAGAAACAATCAAATACTTACGTTTTAAGGTTATTTTTAACCAAATAATGGGGAACCGCGCTGGTGTAATGGCTACGGCGTTGTACTGGCGACCAGGTTTTCATGGTTAAAACCCGGGCGTCAGCGTTTGAAGGAATGTTTACGACCGGAAATTTGACTGAATAACCTGAACGGCTCCTGCACATAAATCCCGTGTGGATGGGAAGGAGCGAAGCTCCAGACCGGGTTGGAAGGAAAGTCCACTGATCCCCCAGCCTCGCAATGACATGTCATTGGGCCAAAAGAGCTGGAAAGCTCGAGTGCCGCTGGTTAGAGAAAAAAAAAAACCAAAAAAAAACCAAATCATGAGTTAAATCCGTTTCCGGAATGAAACTGGGTTCTACGCCGACATTTCTTCGTTCAGTGTTACTATTTCGGGAGAGTACATATAAGGGTAACAATACAATTAATGTCTACCTTTCAACCACAGTTGCATCCCTTAGATGTGACCGACGTACAAACGGCGAGAATTCTGGATTTTGATGATGATTTTATGGGATCGCTCTGCGGTGTCAAGCCACAACCATGATTACTAAACATAATCTGCCCTGCACTGCACCGCCGCTCCCAACATATGTATACACATATCATTACTAACACCGTCAATGATTCAATGTTAATTGTGGTTTCTTTATATTTGGTAAGAAACACACATTAACATTTTAATTTACTTTCTCGTTAACTGATCAATTAAAATACTAACTTTTTAATGACACTTGCCGGTACAGAAAATGAAGGATCAACAAACTACTTTGACCATCTGAAGGTCAGATTGCCATATTGCTTATACTTTGCTTTAGTTTCCTATCGTCTCATCTGTGTTTTTTCATCATCGCCGATGGAAACTTCAACGTTCTCTCGATGTACCACATTTTTTACCTCTCTGATGACCTGTGACCCCCGAACGATTCTAGAATGTTTTTAAGAAAAACCCGATCTCTGACTTCCTGTGCTATCTTTACCCGTCTACTCATTATACAAGGCCCACGTCCGTACATTAAAACTGGTGAAGTTAAAAGAAAGGTTTAAAACAAATAGTTTTAAAGAAAACTATGCACGGATAATTGCAAATGGAAGCATGCTAACCTTCAGAAATCCCTCGCGGACAAAAGTTGAGACTTTTTAACGTCATGTCACTGTTTAAAAAGGGAGGTGGGATGAGGTACACTTGAATAATAATTAAGAAGTGTTCAATTTCTCTTCTTCCTTTCATTTTTTAAGTGGTCCTGGATTTGAACACACATTTCTCACTTTTGCAAAGTTTGTTTCACGGCTCTCGTTCCTGTTCAAAGCTAACTGTTAGAACAGAAACAAAGATAGCCATTTAGACTTCAGGTGCCTCTTTTTAACAGCTAAAACTTGTTATGTCAACCGGTCTTAACCGAAATCAGTGACTAGAACTCACATTGTTATCATCATCATCTGCCAACTTCGTATCAAAGTTCGGCCACAATGGATCTTAGACGTCCTCTGTGTCTTGTCTTGATGGTACACTCTTATCTGTCCATTTTTTGTTTTATCTTCTTAATTATAGCGCTGTCTTCCTCTTACACGTTTGGTTTCAATTCTTCCTTCCTTTATGGCAAGGGATTATGTCTTTTTATATGACCAACGTACTTTTAGCTGTCTAAATTTGATCTTTCTTGCTTTATTTTCTTTTCATTCCTAGGTTTTCTAGGACCTCTTTATTTGTTTTCATCTCCTTCAATGAGAAGTGCCCAGTCCTTCTATATATTCACATCTAAAGGGTGGCCTTAATATTCCTTCTTCCTGTTGCTTGTTTATTACAAATGTCTCAAAATCATACAGTAATTAAATATAAATATATATAGCGGTAGCATAGTGGTTAGTGCTCAGTGGTCTATGGTTCGATCCCCAGATGAGGTGAGATTTATTTAGGCCGCAAACGGCTCCTGGGTCGACCCAGCCCCAACTGGGTACCAGAGCAACTTCTGGGAAGGTTAAGGCGGCAGGCGTAATGCTGACCACATCACCCCTAGTGTGCCGATGGTCAAGAAAATATGGGCCTAACACCATATTCCCAATATGCCCAATGTGCGTGTAACGGGATCCTTTACCTTTTATATATATATATATATATATATATATATATATATATATATATATATATATATATATATATATATATATATATAATAATAATAATAATAATAATAATAATAATAATAGCCCCTTCAGTCATAGCTGACCATGGGTATGAGACCTTGATGTGACAGCCCTCAGCTGCTTATTTTCCTGGTGACGTTTTCTCCTCTCTTCTGCTTGTTGTGTGAGCTTCTTTTCGCCCAATCTGAGGTGGCGCCGTAAATAGCATCGCCACAGTGTTTCCTGAACTAAAGAAAAGATTTCACTCTCTCTCTCTCTCTCTCTCTCTCTCTCTCTCTCTCTCTGTCATACGTGGCCACACACAATCTCGCGTCTTCCCTATTCTTGGTGAAACCATCTGTTGGACGAAAAAAAAATCCATGAATGTATTTATAAGGTCCAGAGAAATTATCGTCCGAATTGGGCCCCAGTCCCTCCTTGTCAACAATTAAATTTTATAAGGGGAACGCCTAATTTGGTGGTTGATTTCCTGGATACACACTGTCACCAAGAATAGTTAATGCCGAGACTCTCTGAGATCTGGTGTTCATCGTACACAGTAGGAAAACATCTGATTGCTAAAAACTGTTAATTATTGTTATTTGATGCTGATGGTAAATCCTTTCGGCTGGCTCTGGTGAGTGCCGATTATGAAATAGCGGAGCTCTTCTGGATAACTATCCACTTGGAAACGACTATCAAATGTCGGGAGAGTTTTTATATATCACCACAATGGACTGATAAAATGCAAGAAAATATATCTGGGTATTTTGTAAGTCCAGTTAAAATTGACTATTAAACTGTTCGTTAGTCTCTGTGGCCCGTCCTGTTCACAACTGAAACTTGGAGACGCGTCAGCCAACAGAAGACAACTTTAATCCAATCAGTAAAAATGGAGACAAGGCCCAAGATATAGCCACATAAAAATACCGCTGGTCGCCGTTGATCAAGTCATGCCTAAGGATGTAAAAAACGTTATAAAAATAAAGCTACTAATATATATATATATATATATATATATATATATATATATATATATAAATATATATATATATATATATATATATTTATATATATATTGTCTCTAGCTATTCCTATTGGTCAGTTAGTTATCATTTAATTTATCCATACGCTTTATCAAATATGATTATTGTACTCTTACCCAAGTCTAGGGAAGACACTGTTATGACGTAATTATGATCATCTGAAAGATGAATATGCTCTTCTTGAGGAAGCTATGTGTTAAGATATGTCCGCCCGTTCGTTTATTTCAGTGTATTAAAAGAGTTTGTCTGCATTTGATATATGTATACCATCATTCTTCCCACATGTGTCTATATGAATGTTAGATCACTTGTATACAACAAAAGTTTTATTCGTGGGTATGCAAAGATCGCACTGTATCGTCCCTGTATTATAAATACAGTGTTCTCTCACAAGGAATAACGAATTAGTAATATCACAGATAGGCCCAACAGCTCACCGAATATTAGGTATGAAGCCAATGCGGGTCCGGTAAAATAAACAACAGTATTTATTGAAAACTCATGATCAATGAGACATGATGAGCCGTCGTTAGGTAATGTCGTTCCGTCCATTCGTAACATAGTTTTCTACCCATTTGTCGTAGATTTTCGATAGGAGTATTAAGACTAGGTTTGGTCCCTTCTGAATAGGTTTGAATAGGTGATAGACTCAGTGAGAGTTAGTGAAAGGTAATAGAATTTCCACACACGTGAGATGATAGATTTTGATATAGTGGCTGTCTCTGAAAGCGAAAAGAATTCTTCTCTCTCTCACCTATCTTCTACAACAGTTGTTACAGCGTCAGACAGACTACACCAATATACATATTACGTATATTTCTATCACTCACAGGCACGCACATACACGTGACGACAGGTAAACACACAGACGTGGGAAAACTATAACAATGATATATATATTATCTAGAACGAGCTGACCAAACACGATTATTAAGTTCAAGAGCGATTTTAATATCAGGAAAAATCGGCTCACAACATCAAAGAAAGTACATCAAGGAAAATACATATACACATAGTCATAAAAATCAAGGAAATGTTGCAAGGATGATAGCCCCGTTATAGTGTTAACTCTAGGTTTAGCCCGGCCCCGTTAAGAGAACAGATGACGGCGCCCGAGTCACAGACACATAGAGTTTGAGTCTAAGAGTTGTCTTTGTTTTATCTCGTAATTATATGCACAGAGTTTGAAAAAAACCTGATTTAACCTAAGACAAAAAAAAAACACAAGAACTCTAGCCTTAGCAACAAATTATGCAGATTGAAAAAAAATTATTAGGACAGAAACAGGGTGTCAAAGATATAAATAGTGAAAATATCACTCAAACCAGCGTACACTCATTCATTCCGCCATGGCTTCTCATTCATGTACTCACGACTTTGCTTGCTGCCTCTTGGAACACATTGATTTTAGATTTTCACACAGACTCAAAAAATGCAGTCTTCTGCCAAGAAGTCCCCAGTTCCAAAAGACGTATTTAACTTGGAGTCTCCGGGAACGACTACTTGGGTATGCAAATTTGTTCAAATGTCTGATTAAGTCACCTAACAATTATTCCAGGCGCGGGAGTTAGCAGAGCACAGTGTCAATAGCGTAGGTTTCAAAAAAATGATGAATGTCAGGTCGGTGCCTTCCCTCAGTATAGGATTCACTTTAGTCACACCACAGATTTGTCCACAAGATATAATCTAGTCGGGAAATGATTGTTAATATTCACGCCACCAGGCAGCAAATTATATAGAGTTTCTAGAAGAAATTAAGTGCTGGCTCCAAGGTCCAGTATTTATCATTACAGTCTTTGAAAACCCGTTATAGGGATATTAGTATTTCTGTCTAACTTGCACCGTCAGATCAGTGTTACTTGAGAAAACCCACGTGGTTCAAAATAAGGACTGTCTATTTCTTCACAAGTATGGAAACTACTACTAGGTGCTGGTAAAGTTAGGGCCACCCCAAAACTTTCACTGTGTGGAGGAAAAATAACACATATAATATAATAAACAGAATCTGTACTGGTTAAAACTTACATTTAAACTTGCAAGCAGAGAGCTTTGCTTATCATTTAAACTTCCCGTGACGTAAGTTATATTTAAAAATCAGCAATCCTCATAAATTAAGAACACGTGCGTATTCCGTCACCATTCATGAGGCTGGATTCTAGAGTTTATACGTTAGTTTAGAAAAATAGACTCGACTGAGTATTAGCAGTTAAATTAAATTTATAAATAGCTACAATTGCCGTTATAAGCTAGAAATTTTAATTTTTTTCTGCTTTCCACTGAATGCTTCCCTAGAAAATATAATAGCCTACCCCTTTATTTCTCTTCTGCGCTAAAGAAATAGATTAAAATGAATTAAGCGATTTAACACTTTAACACTCACAAAATCTATATATCTATCATATTAATTACCTCAACCACAGAATTACAGGTAGTCGCACAACTTAAGAATAAAATTTCTGAAAATATTTCTGGAAGTCTAGAAGTTCGACAAATTGCCGAAACAAACTGAGATCTTCGCTAACAGCTATTCTGTTTTCGAGCGACCTATCTACTGTGGAGTCTATGAGCGAGAATGAAATTAAAGTTTCAAACTTGGCCAATATCTTAAAATCAGACAAAGGGCCCAAACTATTTCGCCAAGCGAAATTATCTCCCCTACTCCCAACATTTACGTCCGCTTAACGCGTGTCGTAACTGTCACCTACTGACCACGATGTACGCGTGTCAGTTTCAAATCCCAGACAGCCTGACTCCATTTCAGGGCAGTTTTCACACTACAGCTGACCATGGCCCAAGTGAGCGCCGTGTCAGTTTGGGATTTTCCAGACAAATGTCTGGATACTGACCGGTGCAGATGTAAAGTATCACACCTCACCGGGACTTATGTCGAGAAGAAGCTCGCGCGCTCGGTGAGAATGTAGACGATTTGCTACGTCCTATGTTCAGCGAACCGACTTATCACGCCTTCTGACGCCCTGCGGCCCTGACATCTACGTAATATCGTCCTAGCGCGATTCTCAGTTTTAGAGAAAGGAAAACAGGTAAAGTTTGCGAATTATATGAAAATAATATTCGCAAAACGAATGGATGAAAATATACAGGAAAAACGAAATACCGAGATAATAAAAGAGAGAATTCGGGTGAAAGAATAGGAAGAAAATGTAGGAAATTAAATGAATATAAACCCTACGTGACAGAGCCTCCCCCCTTTAAGATATGGAAGTACTCCATGTCTACGTTATGGAGTTTAATTTCCTATAACCGTAGCTTCGGGGTGTCTGTCTTCTTCCCTCTCCTCTTCCCCCTCCATCTCTGTCCAATTCCTACTCAAGTCCACTCCTCAAAGTTTCCTTCCCCTGGAATGTCTCATATGCGCGCTTGAAAGAGCGTCGCCGCTTCTGACATTTTTGAAAGATTTCCTGTGATAGCGGTGGAAGATCCCTGCCACTATCGTCATCTTCGTCAGTTTTGGCGATCGTCAGGAGATGGTCGGAGGTTGGCACTGGTCTTTCCAAGTATCTCTTTAAGAGATTTAAATGGAAAACCTTCTCCTTTCCTTCAATAGAGATCTGGTAGTTAGCCTTAGAAATCTTTTTCAGGACGGTAAACGGCCCTTGCCATCCGATCTTCAGTTGGTTGTTCTCAGTAGGGAGTAACACCAAAACTTTCTCTCCTGCTTCCAGTTCTCTCTCTTCCGCGACTTTCCTGTATCGGTTAGCGTGCTTTGTGCGAGCTCGCTTAAAGTTAGTCGTTGCTAGGTCCCACCCTAGTTTCAACCTTTCCTTTAAAACCGACACATATTTACTTGCTGAGACGACTGTCTCATCCGCCTTCTCGTCTGTCAGAGACTGAAGTAAGGCTTCAAGCGGGCCCTTAATGGGTCTGCCAAATAAGAGTGTAGCTGGCGGAAATCCTGTGGAAGTATGAGGAGATTCTCTGTAGCCAAATAATGCTGCAGGAATACAGAGATCCCAATCTTCAGGTTTCACTTGTGCCAGCTTACTTAGCATCATGGTGAGGTTTCCATTAGCACGTTCCACGAGCCCATTTCCCGCCGGAGTATATGGCTTAGTGTGGATGTGTTGGGTCCTCAAGATCTTAACGATCTCATCCATCAACAGGTTTCGGTATGGAGATCCATTATCCGTCAACACTTGCTGAGGGAATCCCAACCGAGTGAAAATCTGCACGAGGGCTTCTGCGACATGCTTGGCATCTGCGCATGTTAGCGGGATAGCTTCTGCCCATAAAGTGCATGTATCGACTAAGGTCAGGATGAACCTGTTCCTTCTTTTAGTCCTTTCGAAAGGCCCTAAAATGTCGATCACAACCCGTTCGAATGGTGTACCCACTATTGGCATTTCACCCAAAGAAACTGGGGGTGCCCGTTGCTTGGGTGGCACACGTTGGCACTGGGCACAGGATTTGACATATCTGATAATATCAGTATTTACTCCTGGCCACCAATAATGAGTGGTTATACGTTGGTTTGTGGCGTTCTGTCCCATATGTCCGCTAAAGGGAAGAGAGTGCCCCATTTCTAGGATTTGGCTTCTGTACTGTTTCGGTACTAGGAGCTGGTTGTAACCTTGGTCAGGCTTGCCCGTTCTCCGATAAAGTACGCCATCCTCAGAAAAAATGTCCCCGTGCTGTTTGGGTTCCTTCGCCATGGGCAGTTTCCTAAAGCAGGGTGCCAAAGTAGGATCCTTTTGTTGCGCTTCTTTAAGTTCCATAGGTAACAAATTAGGCGCAGGCTCCCGTTCCTTCTTGGTTTGCCCTCTTGTAGTTACTGCTGCCACAATCGGCTCTTCCGGTTTCCCAATACACACGTATCTCCCGCCAAGTATGACTGGGTAGATGGGATCATCCATAACAGCCGCTTTGATCACACCTCTGACAAAGTCAGAGTGTATCTCCACCAATGCGATGGGAAGCGCTGTAGGTGCATCACTCTTACGAACTCCACAAAGTTTGACGGTCTCTCCTGTCTCTTGACCGGGTTTAACCAGCTTTCTGGCAACAATGCAATCATAAGAAAGCCCCGTGTCAAATAAGCAAGAAGTTTGAGAACCGTTCAAAGTAACAGTACCTCGCGTTGAGGGTCTATCCCCAACAGGTTGGGAATCACTGTCAATAATTCCGCCTTGCGAGACTGTCAATAAGCATCCGATGCGTTTCGGCTCGGTGTGCTCGGTCTGATCATATGTCCCGTGCTCAGGGGTTCTCCCTTTGCCCCCTTGTCCTTTCTGGCTACGCTGCCATGTAGGTCGGTCGGGTTGATCAGACTGTTTGGGGTGGTTGGGGTACTTGTTCTTGTAGAACTTGGATTTTTCAGGAGGGGGGTTTTGAGGTCCAGTTTCTCTGTGGTTGTTTTGGTTAGAAGCCTGAGAAGATTGCTCTAGGTTATGTTTTCGAAAATGCTCCTCTGTCGGTTTCCGCTTTGTGGCCGGTAGTTCAGCCAGCGCATTGTGATAACGCTCAGACTTTTCCAAAATGTCTTCAAGTTTTTCTGCCCCCTGCTCAGCGAGAAATCTCCGGGTATCAGCAGACAAAGTGTTCTTTATTTGTTCAGTTAGAACAAGTTCCTCAAGACCTTCATAGGTAGAGGGGAGCTGCGAAAGCTCAAGGCACTTTGTTAGATATCCCTTAAGACGAGATGAGAACTGGTGAAAAGTTTCAGAATTCTCTTTCCGGCTGTTGCGAAACAGTTGCAAAAACTTGCGAGCGTTCATTTCAAAGCGCTCCAGTAACGCTTTCTTCAACACATCGTAGTCGTCTTGTTGGCTACTTTCCAGCTTAGAATAAACATCATAAGCAGAACCTTTTAGGGCCTGGGAAAGTTTCATATTCCAACGCGACCTCTCTAACCCGTACAGAGTTGCAATTTTCTCAAATTTTTCTAACCATGTGTCAATCTTCTCATTTGGACAAGGAAAAGATTCAAGAGTGAAAGACATAGCATTTAGTTGAAGAGATTGAGTGTTAGCAGGGTCAGTTAAGGAAGAATGAGGAGAAGACTCTCCATTGCTGGAGGTAGAGGCAGCACCACGACTTTGAAGTTCTAGAGCTTTAAGAGCCAACTCATGTTGTCTCTCCTTCTCTTTCTCCTCACGCTGTCTTTCCTTCTCTCTTTCCTCATGCTGCATCCTGCGAATTTCCATTTCCTCGTCCATTTTCTTCTGCTGTAAAGCTTCGGCTGCTTCTTCTTTCCTCCTAGCTTCTTCTTTTTCCTCTTTAGCTTCAGCTGCTTTCCTCTCCGCATCATATCTCTCAAGTTCGTCTCTGACAAAAGCTTTCGCTTCCTCTCCTTCCAGTCCCTCCTCTCTCGCTTCGTCCCTGAGAAATTGTCTAAGCTTTGCCCTCTCGGCCATATTATGTCAGTGACTGAGACTAGTGGAGAACGAAATTAGGAAAAAGGATACACTGGTTCCTACCACTTACGAGAAAAAAAAACCCAAAAATTCAAAAGATGATATCCTTAACCCTGGGATACCTCCTCCAAAATAAAATCTAACTATCGCTGCTATTATCGGCAATAAAGCACTCAATGCAAAACACGACTACGCCAAATAAATGGTAGTTAAGATTACAACTGAAAAATAAGTTGCTACAGTGGAAAAGCAAAAGAATATTGCAAAAATTAAAGAGAAAAATAATCCCTTAATTTTTTAAAAATCCACTATAAGTTCGCCCCTGAAGTCAGATCGGGTAAGGGAGGGAATTAATCTGGACAAAAAATCCGAAACACACTCCTTAACTTAGTTCAAACGCCGTTCTGCCTCAGTACCCAGTGAATGTTATACACTCACCACTTTACCAGCATTTAGTATTACAATCAGCAGTTAACATATATCCCGACAAATCAACCTGTAACCAAAATGTATATTATTCAAAGATGCTGTGGAAAAAAAAAAAACTTATTAGTTTGTGTGGTCAGCACGCCCGTAAACAGATCGCTAGTCTAGGGGGTAATTTTTTTAAAGATATAACAACTCACAAGACATCACACTCTTACTCTATATCAGAATACAGAATCTTAAGTTCAAAATCCAGATAGACGAGTCCACGTTTGTCGTACTCGTCTTCCTATTCTAAGTTCAAAGACCGGAAACGAGCCCTCATTTGTCGTAGATTTTCGATAGGAGAATTAAGACTAGGTTTGGTCCCTTCTGAATAGGTTTGAATAGGTGATAGACTCAGTGAGAGTTAGTGAAAGGTAATAGAATTTCCACACACGTGAGATGATAGATTTTGATATAGTGGCTGTCTCTGAAAGCGAAAAGAATTCTTCTCTCTCTCACCTATCTTCTACAACAGTTGTTACAGCGTCAGACAGACTACACCAATATACATATTACGTATATTTCTATCACTCACAGGCACGCACATACACGTGACGACAGGTAAACACACAGACGTGGGAAAACTATAACAATGATATATATATATTATCTAGAACGAGCTGACCAAACACGATTATTAAGTTCAAGAGCGATTTTAATATCAGGAAAAATCGGCTCACAACATCAAAGAAAGTACATCAAGGAAAATACATATACACATAGTCATAAAAATCAAGGAAATGTTGCAAGGATGATAGCCCCGTTATAGTGTTAACTCTAGGTTTAGCCCGGCCCCGTTAAGAGAACAGATGACGGCGCCCGAGTCACAGATACATAGAGTTTGAGTCTAAGAGTTGTCTTTGTTTTATCTCGTAATTATATGCACAGAGTTTGAAAAAAACCTGATTTAACCTAAGACAAAAAAAAACACAAGAACTCTAGCCTTAGCAACAAATTATGCAGATTGAAAAAAAATTATTAGGACAGAAACAGGGTGTCAAAGATATAAATAGTGAAAATATCACTCAAACCAGCGTACACTCATTCATTCCGCCATGGCTTCTCATTCATGTACTCACGACTTTGCTTGCTGCCTCTTGGAACACATTGATTTTAGATTTTCACACAGACTCAAAAAATGCAGTCTTCTGCCAAGAAGTCCCCAGTTCCAAAAGACGTATTTAACTTGGAGTCTCCGGGAACGACTACTTGGGTATGCAAATTTGTTCAAATGTCTGATTAAGTCACCTAACAATTATTCCAGGCGCGGGAGTTAGCAGAGCACAGTGTCAATAGCGTAGGTTTCAAAAAAATGATGAATGTCAGGTCGGTGCCTTCCCTCAGTATAGGATTCACTTTAGTCACACCACAGATTTGTCCACAAGATATAATCTAGTCGGGAAATGATTGTTAATATTCACGCCACCAGGCAGCAAATTATATAGAGTTTCTAGAAGAAATTAAGTGCTGGCTCCAAGGTCCAGTATTTATCATTACAGTCTTTGAAAACCCGTTATAGGGATATTAGTATTTCTGTCTAACTTGCACCGTCAGATCAGTGTTACTTGAGAAAACCCACGTGGTTCAAAATAAGGACTGTCTATTTCTTCACAAGTATGGAAACTACTACTAGGTGCTGGTAAAGTTAGGGCCACCCCAAAACTTTCACTGTGTGGAGGAAAAATAACACATATAATATAATAAACAGAATCTGTACTGGTTAAAACTTACATTTAAACTTGCAAGCAGAGAGCTTTGCTTATCATTTAAACTTCCCGTGACGTAAGTTATATTTAAAAATTAGCAATCCTCATAAATTAAGAACACGTGCGTATTCCGTCACCATTCATGAGGCTGGATTCTAGAGTTTATACGTTAGTTTAGAAAAATACACTCGACTGAGTATTAGCAGTTAAATTAAATTTATAAATAGCTACAATTGCCGTTATAAGCTAGAAATTTTAATTTTTTTCTGCTTTCCACTGAATGCTTCCCTAGAAAATATAATAGCCTACCCCTTTATTTCTCTTCTGCGCTAAAGAAATAGATTAAAATGAATTAAGCGATTTAACACTTTAACACTCACAAAATCTATATATCTATCATATTAATTACCTCAACCACAGAATTACAGGTAGTCGCACAACTTAAGAATAAAATTTCTGAAAATATTTCTGGAAGTCTAGAAGTTCGACAAATTGCCGAAAACAAACTGAGATCTTCGCTAACAGCTATTCTGTTTTCGAGCGACCTATCTACTGTGGAGTCTATGAGCGAGAATGAAATTAAAGTTTCAAACTTGGCCAATATCTTAAAATCAGACAAAGGGCCCAAACTATTTCGCCAAGCGAAATTATCTCCCCTACTCCCAACATTTACGTCCGCTTAACGCGTGTCGTAACTGTCACCTACTGACCACGATGTACGCGTGTCAGTTTCAAATCCCAGACAGCCTGACTCCATTTCAGGGCAGTTTTCACACTACAGCTGACCATGGCCCAAGTGAGCGCCGTGTCAGTTTGGGATTTTCCAGACAAATGTCTGGATACTGACCGGTGCAGATGTAAAGTATCACACCTCACCGGGACTTATGTCGAGAAGAAGCTCGCGCGCTCGGTGAGAATGTAGACGATTTGCTACGTCCTATGTTCAGCGAACCGACTTATCACGCCTTCTGACGCCCTGCGGCCCTGACATCTACGTAATATCGTCCTAGCGCGATTCTCAGTTTTAGAGAAAGGAAAACAGGTAAAGTTTGCGAATTATATGAAAATAATATTCGCAAAACGAATGGATGAAAATATACAGGAAAAACGAAATACCGAGATAATAAAAGAGAGAATTCGGGTGAAAGAATAGGAAGAAAATGTAGGAAATTAAATGAATATAAACCCTACGTGACACCATTGACAGAAGTATATTTATGCTTCTTCCTCCTAATATATCTTTAAATATGTATTGAATATTTCCGTGCCATTTTCACGTAACTTCTTCTCAAATTCCTTTAAACTTCATTAGTGTGAATTTATCAAAGTTAATACACAATATCGACAAAGCACGATCGTTTAGACTCCGATTTTTACGGTGTATAGACCTACCCGTCCATCAATGTGTATACATCAACTTATACACTTAAACAGCACTCATCCTGTTGAGTATTCCTATTCATGGCACGAATCAATATACCCTTTTCCACGGGTTTTCCAGCCCACCAGCAAAATAAGGCTGTTCCCGTCTTGTTTATTTCTTGGGTCCATTTTTTCTCTCTACGACATTGTTTCAACCCACAAAACTCCTACGTCATCCTTTTTTACTGCGTGCATGAATAATGCACCTAAGTGTACTATTCCCATATCTTCAAATATTTTCACCAAACTCAACTCAGCGCTATTTGATGCGCAACAACAAAAATGTTGTAAAAAACCATACGCAACACTATGCCAAGAAGCTTTTATTTTGATTATTTAGCCAGAAACGGCTCGTTTTAAGTATCTCTCCTCCGATACTTAGTCTCTGCATCGTTATGGCAGAGCTTCAGCTCGACCAGATATGTCAAGCTGCTAGTGCGTCCCGCTAACGCTATGAGTTTATGGGATCGTAATTGAATATAAATATATGCTCAAAGTTTTTAACATGGTCACTGTCTTAAACCCATGTATCTTACAAATCCGTTGCCGTAGAGGTTCCACTAACCTTGACGTGGTAGCGGCTAGTGCGGTCGGTCAACGTCAGTAGAGATTGTCATTTTACTATGTACATTTATGCCATGCCCATGATGATGAAGAGTGTCTGAACTACTGTTGTATCGTCACGAATAAAGTATGTTATCGTCACTAACTCAACACTTCCAACGAGTACAGTATTTATACGTTACCAGTTGGACATGCTGTATTGACTCATCTTCCATTGTTACCGGGCCCATTGTCATTTGCTAGAACATCATCATCATACGCCAAAGAAACAGAACACATCATATTCGCGTGATCAAGAAGTATGTCGGTCATATTACCAGATCTGACAGATCGGACAACACCACTGAGAACATAAGACACGAAAACACACCGGTAACAGTAATTGGTGGCCAGTCTACAAGGGAACATTTTTTCGAGTAAAGATGCTCCTACAAATTCCTACATCGTTTGTTTCAAGATACGTCGACTATTGCTACAAGAGTATATCATCATCGACACCGTTGTATTGAAGATTGATGTTTAACGGCCGACCTCTCTGACCTCTACGTGGTCAACCTGTACATTTTACCAAGTCATATCGAGAGGGTCAACGATGGATGGTAGTACGGATAATCTATTGCTCACAGGCAGCAATCGATACCTTTCGACGCATCCGTGAAAGGAGGGATTTTTTTCCAGATAAGTGGCTCATTATTATATGTGCACTTTGTCACTGCTGCTTGTTTTGGTAGAGTCTTTCTTTTATTATATCCTCATTTAATCTAAATGTTCTATGTTCTATATGCCATGCGGGAAGGTTGGGCTGAGGCCTACGTGGGATTCATCCCAGCTTCACACCAGGGCCCACGTTAGGCGTTCTTTAGGGACTTTTGCAAATTTCCCGCATGGAAATTCCGGCCTACATTATGGCTTTATTATGGCCTTGTAATAAATCTTCTTGAAGATAACGTGGTGAAAAGGCACTAAACCACAGAGACAATGTGGCTTACAAGATGGCGCCAGCACCGAGAACGATAGATCTCAAGATGGCGCTGTCACATATTCCCCGCCTGATTTTGTTGTCGTCCCGACAACTGCACAAAATTAGGCGCTTCAGTCGTATTTACCATATGTGGCGAATCATCTTTGTCTTCACTTCGTCTCAGTTCGTTGCCAGTGACTCTAATGCTCGGACTCGCTCTATCCGCTCGTTGGATGATATATGGACCCCCTGTCATTGTGGGAGCACGAACAACAATGTACTCCTTTTCTGACCACATATCACGAACCTTGGATCTCTCAGCATTGTGCATTTTCTTCTTTACTAATTCTCCCACCTGTAGTAGAATAGAACACGGCAGCTTGTCACATCTCTCTTTCCGGACTGCTGCCAGCTTCTGCAACTGTGCCTCTGCTCTTACGTGCTCCCCTTGCAGCCTGGAAACGTGTCCTTCAACGAGTTTTAGATGAATCTCCTCCTCTAAATGTCGACCACTTTTCTTGGCGCCCTTAGGGTGACAGTTGCCACGGCCATCTCTTGGCTTGCACTGTGACGGCAATCTTGATGTGTTGGTACGTCTAGTGAGGGCGCTCTTTGATGGACAAACCGATATCAAATGGCCTGGAGACTTACAATGAAAGCATCACTTAGGAAGCGAGCCCTGGGGACACTTGGCTGCCATGGGGTTTGAAAAGTCTCCACAGTTGAAGCATCTTATTTTCCTAGGCTTCCTGGGTGCCCTGGGTCGCCTCCTGCTACTCTTACATTCCTGGCCGCCTTTGACTTTCTTTCCTGCAATAAGTACCTCACACTCCGGTCGACCACCAACCATCTTTATCTTTGAGTCATTCTGCTCCCCTTCTGTAACCTGACTCCCAGCCGCAGAGGGGTCTAGTTTAATGCCTGTGGACATCGATTCTGTACGTGACCTAGTTCTCTGCATCTAAAACAACGAACTGTCCTGGTACGTCTCCCCTGCTCCTGAGTCATCGCATCAATTTTAGCCTCTAATTGAGCCACCTGTGCTCTCAGTCGCTCTACTTCTGCGTTTAATGCATGCGTATCTGACACAGTCTCTGTTCTTGCCACTTCAACACTGGCAACACCAGCCCCCAAAGCTGCTTCGACACTGGCAACACCAACCCCAGAAGTGGGTTCAGTCTCTAAAAACCGTATGGCATAGTCCCCCACAGACGTGAACGATGCTGTAGGCTCTTTGATGATCATTTCCTTTGCAAGCTTTATTAGCAGATCATCTCTCAGACAAGCAGCAAACTGGTCACGAAGAAAGGATGGCTCCAAAGGAGTGACGTTATTCTGCTTTTGTGCCCTTACCACACTTTCGAACACCTCGTGGATGCGATGGGAGAATTCCCAAAGAGACTCCCTTGCACCTTGCCGGGTAGAGTAAAAAGTGGCCATTAGCTCTGGAATGCTCCGACGCTCCCCATACACCCTAAGAATGGAATGTAGCATTACTTCTGGGTCACCGTTATTAGCCTGAATCCTCAGCTCCCTGTGGACACTTGGGGTCACACTGTCAAGAATAACATCTGCCTGGTCCTCTTTACTCATCATCGCTACTCTCCAGGCAGCTCTCGCCTCTCTTACATATTCCTCGGCCGTAGGACCCGTGCGCTCCCCAAAGCACCGCACTCTCTTGTGAGTAGGTACCACGATGTACTGTACTCGTTCTGGTTGACGATCCAGCCCCACTACAGGGTCATCCACCTCAGCCACATCTTCGTTATCCAATCTACTAGCAGCACGTGTGTTGCGTGCCGCCATCTTGTTGCCAGTAGAGTTGACTAGAAATATTGACAAACTGGATACTTGTGACAGGGGCTAGATGTACCTCACACCCAAAACCCGTGAACTAAGAAAATTTATAAAGGATCGTTTGACAGGGGTTGCAATTATTGGTTGCTTGCAACCCTCTCAGCAGCAGACTTAACAATTCAAGCAACCCAAAGCCTTATACAGGTCAACATTTAATTCTACCGAACAAAACCAAACAAACAAACACACAGTCAGTGTTCATAGACTGTGTGCTCAAGGCATCTACAGATTGACACAGATTGACTCTGGCTTCTAACTTCGTCTGTTCTCTTCTGGGCGGCTCTCTAAAAAATAGGCCTGTTACGCCGCTTGCTATCTCTTTTATAAGCCCTAGGCTAGTCACTCAACTTACTGCGCGCTGCGCGTATTAATTTGCGCCACACAAATAACACACGCGATTATTGCTCTAGAAGGCATGAAAACACAAATATACACAACTATTTATAGGGCAAAAACACAACTAATTTGTAGGCTTTATTATGGCCTTGTAATAAATCTTCTTGAAGATAACGTGGTGAAAAGGCACTAATCTACAGAGACAATATGGCTGACAAGGTGGCGCCAGCGCCGAGAACGATAGATCTCAAGATGGCGCTGTCACACACACACACACACACACACACACACGCACACACACACACACACACATATATATATATATATATATAGATATATAGATATATATATATATATATATATATATATATATATATATATATATATATAGAATCGTCAACGTTCGCTCTAAGAATATCATTTTAGACTTCTCTAATGATCTCTGACCCCGAACGAATCTTGATCGATTTTAAAAGAAACCTAACCTCTGACGCCACAGGCTATCTATCTGTTCACTCATTACACACGGCTCACGTCCATAAAATAAACTAACGAATTTAAGAGGCATAAAAATGGTAGTTTGAACTAGTTTGAGCTAAACTCTGTAGTGATCATTAATCTCTCGGCAAAGGTGCCTGGTTCGGAATACGGTGGCATCAATCTCGTATACCCAGCAGTAAATGGGTACCTGTCTCGGCTCTTGAGCCAGGGAAGGCAAAGGTAGCGAGGAAATGAACTTGTCATTGTTGTGTAACCCTGACAGTTTATGTTTTAGGATTCTTTCAAGATGGACTAACGTGCATATTCTCACAACATGGATTGAAGGTATAAAGCAGGCTAGGACGATCCAAGATTTAATCCACATAACAAATGCTAAAGAGCAAAATTTTATCAGAGCAGTTCAGGCTTCACTTTCTGGCATCACACGTCTAGTATCTTCTGTCATGACCCATTCATTTTGTACTGCACATTTTTATACAGTCAGGCCCGGAAAAAATGTAAACTGCAGATACAATATCACTGCCTGTGATTTAACTATTTATTCCCACGGATACCTGAGAGACCAACCTGCCTGGGAATGCCACAAAAAGTTGAACGATACGAAAAATGCACACATCAAATGGACACCTTATCATTCCACCGGCCAGACTAAAGTTCGATCTGCCTCTGACGTCACACTTTCACTCTGACGTCATCCTTAGCAACATATTTTATTTCTATTGTAAATTCTGCGCAACGACAATTGAAGGAACGGGAAAACCCGAAATTTTCAATGATGGCGCGTGGCTCTCAACAGTCATTCCAGCTCTCGAAGCTGGACGTAATATAGTGAAGTTTCTAACACTTCACTTCCCAACGGCAGTATCTGCAATGGGACGACCTTTTACAGTGATCATCGCAGTTGGAAGCATTCTAATCGACAGAAGGTTTCTGTCGTAGACAAGCATTTCAGCCTTTTAATTTCTTTTCACTGTTAAAAAGGGAGGACGGGGGAGTGATGAGCACTAATCTTTGCCTCAGCGTATCAAGATTCCTATTAATTTTCTTACCTGGAATTTCAACACAGAACACTTACTAAGCAAAGATTTGTGATGGGGCCGAAAAGGAGACGCCCGCCCCCTACCTGTTTTTGGGCAGATTTATCGCCCATGTATTTTAGAAGTGCGCGAAGCATGCTGAGATGTAAATTCTTCAAGATTGATGAAGTAGAAGATATGTTATTAGGCCACAAAAAAGCCTACATATAGTTGTGGTGTAGAATTGTGTTATTTGATAATAGCTGTAGGTTTTATTTGTGTTTTCGCTATTCCTAAAGCAATATATCGCGAGTGTTATTTAAGTAGCGCGATTACGGCGCGCGCGGACTAAGTTGAGTGTTTAGGCTTAGCAGTCTATATAAAGAGATAGCGAACTACCAGCGGCCCTTTTTTTAAGTATCAGTCCAGACAAGAGGGAACGAAACGAGGCGCGCTGTGTACCCACACAGAAGAACACAAAGACATGACATGTGAGTTAATTTAAATTAGCGTTAGTTTTATATAATTCTGAAATTATATTCAGCACGAGTCTGTTTTAATGTTTAGTGATATAGATAGATGTGTTTCCAAAGGAAATGTCTTTTTAGGACATTATGATTTAGTCTTGAAATCCAGATGTGAGAATTTAGTATCAAGTATTCCATTCATTAGAGAAGGGCAAATTTAGTAAGAGTGTTTTATACATGAAACTGGATAGAGAAGCATCTATTACTTGAATTTAGATGATATTGGCTTGTTAGCAAAATATCAAGATAGCGCCACGTGGTGATTGTATAAAGGCGGCGCGTCACCACGCGTGTGTATAAAGAAGACGCCAGTTTTATATTGTGTGAATTGAGACGGGGGTGGGAAGCAGATTAAGATAATTTTCCCCAGTAAAGGAAAGAGAGAGTTTTCTTGGTAAATGTTACGCCATGTGGCACGTTGTGTATTTAGTCCCAGTTTGGCTTAAGTCGAGAATAATTATATTGTATTCTTTATGTAAGAGTAATTTAGTGTATTTCACGTTTATTGATAATTCTACTGTATATTTAATGGGTTACTGTGAGGTGAGAATATGTATTTAGATTTCTGGAGAGCGCGAGGCCACTCCTTTGTTGAGACATGTGTTTCTCTGGTTGCTCCCGGCGGAGCATGGAAACACCAATGTGGCTGGTGTCTATCACAAGCCGACAAGAAGCATTTTTATGCTATTGCAGTGGTTGTGTCGGTAACGATGTGTTTCATGTGATGAGATTCCCAGGCGCACCAGTCGTCACATACGACATGCTTCCGAATGCAGTAACGAATATTGAGATACATCAGTTACGAGGTAGTAGCTTATTCTCATTACTGAGAGTATTTGTTGTACATGTAGTTGAAGAATATTATTTTATGTCCATTTTATGATTATTTAATTATGGTTATGAGAGGAATGGTTGTGAGAGCACGTGGGCTCACTTCAAGGTATATATTTCTCTTCTCCGCTCCTGAGGGAGCATGGGGCCAACAGTATGGTTTGCCTCCATATTAAGTATTCATATGCTAGGGCAGTAGTGTTTCGGTAGCAATCTGTGTTACATGGTGAGATTGCCAGCCCCACGCAAAACACCTTACTAGTCTCATTGGACGACATGCATGAGTGTGTGTGATAGCTGAGTGTGTGCTCTTGCAGTAGTGGTTTCCGTAGCAACCTGTGTTACATGGTGAGATTGCCAGCCCCACGCACAACACCTTACTAGTCGCATTGGATGACACACATGAGTGTTTGTGTGTGTGTGATAGTTGAGTGTGTCAGGTGGCGGCGTAGGACAGTTTGACAGGTGAGAGCGTGGTGTTTCTCATTCAGTATTATATTATGATTTTAACTATTCTGTGCTTTGTTTGCTTCTTCAGATTAGCATCGGGCACTGTTGGGTGTTTTGTTTTGTTTTGTTGGGTTTTGTGATGTTCGCTAGTTTATTTGTTTAATGTTTGCTTTGTCACTGAATGGGCTGTAAAAATAAATATAGCCCCTGCCTCTAGAATCAAGAGTTTCATTGTTGTTCGGGTCGGTGCGAGTGTGACAGGAGAGTGATATCACACATCACAACATCATCATCATCTCGCCCACCCTACCACAGATTGTTCATTGTTTTCGTTCCTGATAAAAGCTAACTGTTGGACCACAAAAAAAGAGGCAAGGGGCAAGGAATGAGCGTTCAGGCAACGGGACACTGTCCGAGGGCCGCACAGCAGGGGGGAAGGTGTGGAGAGATAGAGAATCGACAAATGCAAACCCGGTAATATATGTTAGGTGGGTGATTAGGGGCTGACTGCCCGTGTGTCCAGGGCACTGTTAATCCGTTATTTGGACACTATACTTCATATGTCTCTTGTTTACAGCTAACACTTTTCTTGTAAACCCCCTCTTGTTCGAAATCAGGGACTAGTCCACACATTGTACACAGAACAGAAACGCGGAACATGTTTTCATAAATATTTATAAAAAAACCCCCAGGCTTCCTGAATTTCAAGCTCAGTAAGGGGAGTTAGGAATGGTTCGAATTCGCATTTGGTGAATCTGGAAATTGCTGCGCGAACTTTTGCTGAACGTCCTCCGTGTATTTATTACCGTTACGAAACACATGTTTCACCCGGAATGCTCTTTCTTCAATCGTCAACACCATTGTTGTTTGGCCAAGACAATTAAACCTGGACTGCAGTTCAACAACGCTTTACTCTGACTGCTGCTACGCACTAGTGCTTTGGCGACTGCCAACACTGCCATGCCTAGGGAAGAACAGACAACTCTTACATCAAAAAAACATTGCTCTCGTCTGTTGTCAAGGTCACGCCTAGGGTAGAACGGACAACTCTCACATCAAAACCGCTACTCTAGTCTGCCGTATATGCAAGTGCACAGTAACTTTTCGGATACCCTGTATATATATATATATTTTTTTGATTTTTTTTTTTTTTTTTTTTTTTTTTGCTTGACACAAGTTCCCGTCCTTGTTTAAATTCAGTAATACCAGAACAAACGTACCTGCTAATGACAAAATCATTTAACAAACAATAAAAGTCGCGCAAAGTTGAATTAATTACTTGAACAAAATCGTACAAACACAACCAATTTTCATTGCAAAAACAGTGCTATATTTCACAACCTAACCCTCACTCCACACACAAACAAGCAGTACGGTAATAATATTCTAAGATTTAAAAAAAAATAAAGTCTTAAAAAATATCTTATTGTTCACTTTTCTCAAAAGTTATGTTTTACAAATGTAGTAGTTAGAAAAAAGAACTACTTACTTAGTCTTTCGTCTTCTGCCCTGGGGTGTACAGTTTTGCCAGAGAGAGAGAGAGCGTTATGCTATCCTATCGGCTGTTAGAAAAATGGAAAGAAAGTACAGATTAAATACTTGAAGAAATTAATTAAAAAGTCAAAAAAAATTTTTTAGGATATCTGTGTTATCTAATATTTCGACGCAGAACAAAGAGAAAACTTAAACTCAATAACTTAGAGAAACAAAAATAATCGATCTGTAACAGCGCGTGGATGTAACGTTACTATCTTCACTTGTTTACCCCAAGTACATGCAATATTACAGGACTCGCTACTGCGTTTCAGTGAATGAATGATCTGTTGACGTAAACTATGACTCGTGTTTTTAAATGAACAAGCCAGTGCAGTATGAACTAAACTGTTTCTATTTTGAAGAAAAGTATTATAGCACGTTTCACTAGCTTTGCCCAACTTCAAAATGCTATATCTCAGCGAATATATAACGCATATAAGTGAAATTTTGTGTGTAAATTTGAAATGGTATAGACCCTATGAATTAAATTTTTCATTAAAATGCGGCCATTGGTTTCAATTTTTGTTTCTTTGCGATATAATATAAAATCCTACTTGCCAGCACACATCACACACACACACATATTGAAATGTCTACAGTAAATTATACGACCTCATTTGCACATTTTTGGTTTATCAAGAAATTGGCATGATTTTTGCGTGAAATTGCGTGAAATTGCACTTCTTGAACATAAAACAGTTTATTTCCGGTTTTACGCACACATTGTCAATCAGTGGCGTGTCTACAATAAAGTATTGTGTGGCTGAGTAGGAAAAATGAGTCTGCGAGTACATGTTATGACATTACAGCAAATCACAAATAGGATTTTAAAGTATTTCTGCAATGAAGCTACTTGAAGAAAACTATATCATTCCATTTCAAACCCACAAAAGAGGACTATTCATGCCTTGGGGATAAGCAAACGATCATTACACCGCTGGAAAGCGACATCTGAAATTTGTAATTCCAGTGTTTTATACACGAAAAATAGGCCAAGAGTGGTGAATAATTTTGACAGAGAATTGATCCGCAGAGAAATTTGCAATATGTTTCACAATAATGAGGCAGTGACTTTAAGGAAATTGAAAATTTGATTAAGAAAGAATAATGACATTGAAATTTTCAAATCCACGCTATGGAGGACTATTAGGAGTTTGGGATTCACTTTTAGAAAATATGTTGGTGGTAGAAACCTTATTTGTGAGAAGCCTCATATAGTTGCAATGAGAAGCAAATATTTACGCGAGGTCAGAGAAATGAGAAGAGATTGTTATGATTTTGTGTATTTAGATGAAACTTGGATCAATGCGCACCACAGTAATGAACAAGAATGGCAATCATCTGATGGGACAACTAAGAGACTAGTACCAAGCAGCAAAGGACAGCGCCTAATAATTGCACATGCAGAAAGCAGCCATCATGGGTTTCTAAATAATACTGAACTCACATGTGTTTCAAAATCTACAGATAATAGGGATTATCATACAGAGATGAATGGCAAGATATTTCAAGATTGGATTGTGAATCATGTACTTCCTTCCTTGGATAGATCGTCGTGTTTGATAATGGACAATGCTTCATATCACAACGTTGTGGCACCAGAAGATAAAGTTCCTAATTCATCAAGTACTAAAGATGTAATAAAGATTTGGCCGACCAAAAACAACATTCCATTCAACGAAATGTCCCTGAAGCCTGAATTACTTGGAATTGTAAAAAAGACACAGCATACAAAGATATTTCACACAGACAAGGCAATCCATGAACATGGTCACATGTTTAAAATTGCCTCCTTACCATTCTCACTTAAACCCAACAGAACTAGTATGGGCTAAAATTAAGGAACAGGTAGAAACAGAAAATAGAACGTTCAAATTAAAAGATGTTGAAATACTTATAAAAGCCGCCATGTCCAATATAGCCAGGGATTATTGGAAGAAATGTGAGAACCATGTGTTACAAGAGGAAGAGGAATATTGGAAGAATGATGGTTTGTCCTTCATTAAGCCGAGATTGATTATCAATTTCTCAGAGACATCTGATTATGATTCGGATGAAGTTTAATTTCTTTAAAGATGACCTTACCGTTATTTACAAGCACATTAGAGAAGCAACTTTCCATTATGATATTTATGAACCGCAAAGAGGTGATACCTATTGAAATAATTAGATCAAGGAAGGACCAGTTTGGTAGCGCATTAAATGTCAATGACAAACAATGTCACGAGTATCTCGCATGCAGATCATTTAAGAAATCAGCTTCAACAGGTATTCATATGCAAACGTGATGGCCACATTATTGTAATAGTAGACACGCCTATGTCTAATCAATTCACAGAATCTGTGCATGAAGTAGTAAAATTTCTTTTCTCGATACACAATAATTAGTATGCCGACAAAGATCAAAGGATTTCATCCGTTTATGGGAACTAGACAAGATGCACAGATATAAAGTATATATTTGTTGGGTCTAACCCAATTTAACATCGTATGCAAAAAATGGCATTAATACGTTGGACGGTTAATCAGATAATTACATTTGTTTGAGGGCAAAGCTAGTGAAACGTGCTATAGACTGTAAAGTTGCTGCTTTTATTTTCTGAGATTCTGTAGTGTTAAATTTGTTCTTATTGTTTAGAAGAAACATTGTGATGTACGCAAATCGTGCTTTTAAGTAAAGGTTTTTATTTTAAAAAAGTGTTATTCTATAAAGATAACCACAAAGAGCTATTCTGTAAAGATAACAACATAGTGTCATTCGGTAAAGATAACAACATAGAGTTAATCTATGAGGAGATCAAATTCGTATTATTGTATAAAGATAGGAATGAGCGTGATCGTAATCCACGTGTTTTGAAATGGTCGGGTGAGGACAGCAAACCATAAGTCAGAAGAGTTCAGGACCACCACTGGTGTAAGACAAGGTGATATCCTATCACCTTACTTCTTCATACTTCTTATGGACGATGTCATCAAGGCATATAAGGAGAGAACAAGAAAGTATTCAGTGGGGTACTGGAAGATGAGACAGGTCTATATTTCGGAGCTGGCATTTGCTGATGATGTTGCCCTGATTGCTAAATCAGAGGCACAACTCCAATCCAACCTGCAAGTCTGGAAGGAAGAGCTGGAGAAGAGAGGGATGGTCATAAGCAGCTCTAAAACAAAATCCATGGTGATATCACGAGAAGAAAGAAGACATCAGATTAAGCTGGGATGTCACGTAGGTCTTTATATCATTAAATTGCCTACATCTTCTTCCTATTCTCTCACCCGCATCCTTTATTTTATTATCTTTCCTTACTTGTTTTTTCCTGTATTTTTCGCATCACTTGTTTTGCGAATAATATTTTCTTCAGTATCCTCAAACTTTACCTTGTGTTTTTCTCATACTGGGATACGTAACTCGATTACATAGATGTCAGTCTCTGCCGGTCGAACCATAGCTGTGAATATACGGTTCTCGCCAGACATACGTCTGCAGTTTCCTCGGTCAGAGCGCGGCCCGACCAGATTTCTGGGCCTGGGGTGTGAGAAATTCGTTTCGCTGGACATAGAGCAGACTTTTGGTCTACCATTTTTCACCTGTCACTAGCTTAAGGTGTCAAACCCGGCATCTCTACGACTCAGTTGTAGACGGTTGTCTGAGATTTGCAACTGTCGAGCGCATTTCTCGGTCACTGGTGGCAGTTACGTCACGCGTTAAGTTGACGTAAATGTTGGTAGTAGGGGAGATAATTTCGCTTGGCGAAATAAGTTGGGGCCCTTCGTCTGATTTTAAGATATTGGCCCAAGTTTTGAAACTTTATTTTCATTCTCACTCAGTAACTTCGCAGTAAAGACAGAACTAGCCTTCGTTCGATTTCTAAATTATCTCTGTTAATAGAGATGGCCTTTAGTTTGGTCGAAGTGGTTTAAGTTCTTAGTACTTCTGTGTTTGAGGTGAATATAATAGATATCTAGTATTTTGGAAAGTGTTTAAAGCGTTAAATCGCTTATTTCATTCTAAACTAGTTCTGTGCCCAGAGTGCCTAATTTATAGTTTGTATTATTTTTCTAGTGACGCATACAGTGGAAATACAAGATAAATTATATCTTTAGCTTACTAAACTAGTAGCTATAAGGAATTTAATTTAACGGCTAATACTCAGTCGAAACTGTTTTAATAACAAACTTATAAATGCTAGACGCGACATCAGTGAGTAGTGACGGAATACGCACCATATTCCTAATTCCTGATGATCGATTTTATATAACTTATTTCACCGGAAGTTTAAATAATAAGTCAAGCTGTAGCCTTGCTGTTTTAAATGTAAGTTATATTGAGTACATAATATGTAAATGATTTATATGTGCTTTTCCTTTTATACAGTGAAATACTGGGGTGACCCGAACTTTACCAGCATTTAATAAGAGTTCATACTTGTGAAGAAATAGACAGTCCTTATTTTGAACCACGTGGGTTTCTCAAGTAACACTGATCTGACAGTGCATGTGCAACCAGAGTTAGACAGAAATACTATATCCCACTAACGGTTTTTTCAAAGACTGTAATGATCAATACTGGGCCTGTGAACCAGATCTTAATTTCTTCCATAAACTCTACGTAAAGTTTCTGCCTGACGGCGAGAATAATTACAATCAATAACATTAACTTTCCGACATTGTTGACAAGTGAGTGGGGAACTAAGATTTTCTGTTTGAGAGAAGTTGTCCACCGGTCATCTTCCTAATTAAGGGAAACTTCGTGTTCTGACATTTTGTGCTCGTTTAAGCCTAATTCTTACCTCGTGAGTCAAGTGACATTAACTTTAGTCTGAAATAACTATCGCCTGAAGCAGACGCTCCCCAGATCCATTTTGATGAAACCAACAAACAAATCTGCAGAGCTGGGATCTGTTTCATTAAACGACAGTAACAGATAAAAAGTGTGAGTGTCCAAAATTTGCGCCAGTCGGCGAAACCACAACACGATTGTAAGTATATCAGGGCCCTGATGAAAGAACCGAGTGAAAGTGACGGAAGGATGTTCGTTGTATAATACACTCACTTGTTATATTTGCTTTTTCCTTAGGCGAGATTTGCTGCTTATGTAACGTGTTCCTTTAGAATAGATACTGTTGTCAAAGTCAGTCTATACCTTCAAAGGGGAACAATATTAGACCCTAACCACATGCATCTATAACTCTTTGGGCCATCATCTATCATCCTAACGGGGCTGTGGGCTAAACCTAGAGTTAAGATCATAACGGGGCTATCATCCTTGTAGCATTTTCCTTGAATTTTATGACTATTTGTATATGTTTTCCTTGATGCAATTTTTTTTTCTTAAGTGTTGTGAGAAGATTTTTTAAAATGATAATTAAAAAAATCTCTCTTGAACTAAATCAGTGCGTTGGTCAGCTCGTTCCAATATATATATATTCATTGTTATAGATTTCCCACGTCTGTGTGTGTAACTGTCGTCACGTGTATGTGCGTGCCCGTGAGTAGATAGAAATATATGTAATATGTATATGTGGTAGACTGTCTGACTGCTTAAAAAGCGGTCGTAGAAGATAGGTGAGAGAGAGAGAGAGAAGATTTTCTCGCATCTCAGAGACAGCCTCTATCACTATTCTATCATCTCACTCGTGGAATCTATTTCTTTTACTATCTCACACTGTGACTATCACTCATTCCAACCTATTCACAGAAGGGACCAACCCAAGTCTTAATTCTCCTATCAAAAATCTATGACATGGGAGAACAGGTCCTGGAGCAGGTCGACCACTTTAAATACCTCGGAGCTATTATAGACCGAAAGGGAGGCATCAAAGAAGAGATGGCCACTCGAAAAACAGCAGCTGGGAGACTTTTTCAGGCCATAAATCGAGGATTCCTCAGCAAGAGAGAGGTTGGTAAGAAAACAAAGATGGCTGTATACCGCTCCACCTATGTCCCAGTCTTGACATATGGATGCGAGTCATGGGCAATGACTACAACCCATAAAAACCAGATCCAAACCTCAGAAATGAGGTATCTGAGGAAGGTGGTAGAAGTAACCAGAAGAGACATGGTACGCAACCAGACGATACGTCAAGGCCTTAAATCCTACCCCCTGCAGACCCAAGTGGAACAGTCCCAATTAAGATGGTTTGGCCATGTCTGCAGAATGGGAGAAGATCGGATACCACGACAAGCATGAGAAACAGAGAGCCAGGGATCCAGATCCCGAGGACGACCCGGAGTCCGCTGGGAGGACAACATTGGAGAATCTTTGAGGGACCGAGGACTAGAGTGGAACCAGGCCAGGAGGAAAACAGCCGATGGGATAGTCTGGCGCTCTCTCTTCCAAACCTCTACACCTCACGGTAGAAGGGGAACGACTAAGTAAGTAAGTATAAAGATAGTAACATAGTTTTTCTGTAAAGATAACAACAAAGTGTTAATATGTGTAGACAACAACAAAGTGTTATTCTGTAAAGATAAAACATAGAGTTATCTGTAAAGATAACAACACAGTGTTATTCTGTTATAATAATAACATAGTGTTACTCTGTAACGATAACAACAGTGTTATTCTCTCAGAATAACAAACAAGTGTTCTTCTGTTAGAATGGTGTGGCAGTTGGAGTGGTTGAGAGGTAAAATTTGGTTGGATTTATTTTTGGGAGATTGACTTTGATTAGAATTAGCCGAGTTCAAATGTATGGTCTAAGGGAAGTGGTCGATAGAGCGAGAAGAGAAGGTCGAGAGTGGTGCTTGCGTCCCTTGGTTGTCGATCGTCGGTGTTTTGTTTTTGTCTGTGAGCTCGGCTACGTGATCGTAATCCACGTGTTTTGAAATGGTCGGGTGAGTTGTTTGTCAGGCGGGGGGTTCTGGAGGGTTCGAAAGTGTTGCTGTTGTAAATCGACGTTTTAGATTAAGTCAGTCTGCTTTGAGATGTGATAGAGTTAGCAGCAAGTTTGCTCCCAGCTGTGATAGAGTTAGTTTCTAGATATGGTAGCGAGTAGAAGTTCCATTGAGTGATAAGCCAATAAATGTTTTGGTGGATTCTGCGGTGGCAGAAAAGTTATAACTATCACCACTCAGACGTCTACTTGATTATTAGCCACGATTGTATATGACAGTTTTGTTTATTCTGAAGGACGAGAGGTCAGTGTTTCCAGTGAGCGAAATGTGTATATTTCGAGATGCCAGGTACGTTGATTTTGCCAACTATTGAAGAGTCTTATAACTAAAAGTGAGGAACAGTAGACAGTCGATATCATTGAGAGTAGAAGATAGACTTGGTAAATTTACACCCCTGGCGATGAGGCCAGTTTCATTTAAGATACACCAAGGCAGAAACATAAAGATATATCCGAACATAAGGAGACGAGTGTTTATAAATGAAGAATTAGAAGGCAGATAAGATTTTGACAACAATGGTTCTCAAGGTGTGATACCAATAACCACTAGAGACAGTTTTGATAACTGAAGCAGAGAAAGAGAGATAGAGTGACACTGAAATTTTACCTAATGAATCTTGTTGTACAAGTCTGCCAACTTCAGATGGAAGGTTGGGCATTTTATTTCACATTTTTGACGACTCGTGTAAATAAAGTCCAACGTTGAATTTGAAGCTTGCTGTCATCGTAAAATCATTCATCAACTGTTGGTATGAGTAACGTTATCGTTTTTGAGAGAAAGAAGTTTTATTACCATAAACAAGCAGCCTACTGTTTAGGGCAGAGATACTAACCTATACGATCAACAAAAATAGAAGTAGGAAATAATAGACAAACCATCATCAACGGCCACAATAATAAGATAGTGTTATTCTGTTAGAATAATAAGATAGTGTTATACTGTACAGATAGCACCATAGTGTTATTCTGTAAACATAACAACATAGTGTTATTCTGTAAAGATAATAACATAGTGTTGCACTGTGAATAAATAGGGCGACAAACTGCTATTGAGGCAATTAGTTCATCTGAAAAAAGTAGGCTCATAATATAGCTAGATAAGAAGAGAGAACGCCGGTGTGATAACAGGGCCAAACAGGCAGCAAAGAATAGTTACAGGGTAACGCACAACGTTTGTCGCAAAAAGCGACTAAGAAGTGTTCGTCATAAGGCAAGCTGCCCCATGCTATAGAAAGTTCTTTGTTTACGCGATATATACGTTCCCGAGACCCTCGAGTAAACAGAAATCGCGTAAAAGAAACCGGATTTTCTGATTCAAAAATATTTAAAGTAAGAGGAAGCGTTCCGCCAGTGCCGTGCATAGTATAGTAAAAATTAATACGTGTAATAACAAACAGTTCAAATTAATATATACTATTCATATTTAGTACCTGTGCATGTACAGAAAACAATATTGACAAATTATTGAACATGAGCAGGACGATTACATTCTTCATTTTCATCAACGTCTAATTCAACAAAGGGTATGGTGGCTAGGCATCTGAATGAGAAGCAGCCGATGGAGCAATGAATTCTTTCCTGAAGGTTTCCAGAGCTGAGCGTGACTTTCTCTGCTGACTGGGGCTTTCTTGGTAGGAGCAGCACATTCCATCATTTTCCTCTTGACCGTGTGGCTGCTTTCCACGTTAGGATAATCTTTTTCAAAGATCATAAAGCAGGATTCAAGAGGCTGGAAGGCCTCCTTTAATCGTTTCCATGTAAGCTGATAGCCTGGTGGTTGTTGCTAGCTGGTAGAAGTTGCTGCGTCTTCTTTGTCTTCCGTGGCGATCTACTCCAGCGCCAACAACTCTTCATTGCTCAGTTCAACTTTCAGATTCAAACAAATTTACAATTTCATTTTCGTCAACTCCATCTAAAGCACCTCTCGAGGCCATTCTGACACTATCCTTAATATCTCAGATATCAACGGTAAAAACTTCAAAGTCATGACAATATCTCAGATATCAACGTTAAAAACTTCAAAGTCATGACAATATCTCAGATATCAACGCTAAAAACTTCAAAGTCATGACAATATCTCAGATATCAACGCTAAAAACTTCAAAGTCATGACAATATCTCAGATATCAACGCTAAAACCTTCAAAGTCATGACAGAATTGAGGGCACAGTTTTTTTCCACATGCTGTTCACGCATCGCTGCCGAACCTAATTCTATGAATTCTTGGTTAGCGAAAGTGCATCTTTTAATAGTGAATGCCTTCCAAAAATCCCTCTAAGAAACATTCAAACTTTCATCATCTTGCTCTTGCGCTCCCATTTGCGCGCAGATAAAATACAGCAAAAATATCTAAATATCGGGTCGCTTAACTTCGGGTTAAGCGCGTAAATAAAACAAAAATGCTTTAAAATTGGTGCGCGTAAGTTTGAATTCGCGCAAATGAAACACGCGTAAACAGATAACTACCTGTACTTTAAATTCTACTCAAACGTCAAGACAGTCCTCATGTAAAAAGTACACGTAGTCCCATAGCAGATACTGCCGAGGGGAGTGAAGCGTTATAGATTTCATTAAACTAGGTTCATTTTTAGGTGGGCTGAGCAGTTTCTATCCTAGCTGCCTTCGCCTTTCGTAACTCAAGAGCAGAGTCAGGTACCCAGTTACAGCTGGATAGACTGGAGGTTCTACTAGTTATCTATCCCGAATCCGGTAACTTTGTCGTGAGTGGTATGTGCTTTAACTTCTCAGATAATAGATGCTCAGTTCTATTGTATGGCTCTGAAACATAGAGAACAAGAAAGGCAGCAACGAAGAAGTTACAGACTTCCATAAACAGGTTTTAGAATAGAAGGGCTGAATGATACAACACAAAGCGCCAGTGTGAACTGATGTGGTGACAAGTGTTACTGTGGTACATTTTAAACTATCATAATTTGAAGGAGCCCCAAGTGAGCCGTGTCGCTACAGTTCATAGAATGTTTACAAGGTTACAGTTGTGAAAGGATCACACAACTTGGTGACGTACACACATACAGAAACAAATGTGAATTGGCTCTTCGTCGTTCGCCTTCATATAACCACATCTGTCTCTCTTATAAAGCTGGCAGTCCGCCTCAGGTTTCTCTCGTCACCATACAGTTTCTTCTTCAACATGGGTTGGAGAAGGCTGTACTGCCACCCTGCTCCTCTCGTGTAGCCGACTGTTTTTGGAGTACGTGTTCTACTGTCTGTTTGTCCTCTACACACGGACACATATCTGTCTGTCCGGTTTTTCAATTGTTGTACAGATGGTGTTTGAGTCTGCACTGGCACGTTCTTAGTCTGAAAATTATCACTTTGTCTCTTTTTTGGTATTGCATAAGTGACGAAACGTCTGTAGATTTTCCATTTACTTCCCCCCCCCCCTCCCCCCTCCTCACTCTTTGAAAGAGAAAATTCGGCGGAAGCACAATCTGTGATTTGAACTGGAAACTGAAAATAAAATCTAGCGACATCAGAGACACAGATCAGAGACTGCATCGCATCGTCAAATGAGCAAACTCCAGAAGCCAGTGAGACATCGGACATAATTATAAGTGACAGGTCGAGTATTTGGGCAACTTTGGAACTTACAAGTAAACCTTCATATTTAAATACAAAGACTGTAAACGTAAGGGACCAGGACTTTAAATATTAAGACTGGAAACCCAAGGAATTGGATCACCCGTCAAAAGAGAATATTTCCAGATGATTCGCAGAACACCCGTCATAAGAGGAATCAAAATATTTCCAGACGAAATGATTCGCAGAACACCCGTCATAAGAGGATTACAAATTTCCCAAGCCAAGTAATTCGCAGAACACCCGTCATAAGAGGAATTTCTCAGGCCAAGTGATTCGAAAGCATATAACCTACATTGCTTGCGTCCATTCTAAACTGTGCGAGGAGATTGTATAACCCAATTGGGGTAAGTGTAACATTTACTTTACATATGTGAATTTGACCTATTTCTTGCTAAGTGGATATATATATATATATATATATATATATATATATATATATATATATAAGGCTGGCAACCTCAACATATGAAAGTAGTATATTCATGAACCACTACAGCAAGCACTGGTGATTATATCTTGCTAATCGTGCGGAAAACCGATAGCAGAGGTGACCCCAGACTCCAAATGGAGCAGTAATGGGTGATGATTACATCACATGTGCCTGAAGTGTATAGTATCATTTTGTGAGATCTATGTACTTTGTTAATTGTAATTCAGACTCGCCATTATTCGCGCTGTCCAGACAAATTTTCCCAGTTTAATACCCAGAAGAGTACTGGTGATTTGTAATTATCTTCCTTGAGCTACGCTGTGTACTCAAGAATTCAATTCTTCTGAGAGATTAACATTGGTGGGCGGACAACGAGACAAAGCTCCTGTTAAGCTTTCAACTCAGTGTACTTAACAGAGGCATTTGTCCTTTCTATTTTTTCAAAAAACGTTCGTGGTTACAAGCTATCAGACGGTTTGAAGTACTAACGTTACTACACCGCTAGTGTGAGAGAAGAGCATCAACACTGACCGTCTACATTGGACGAGTTATGTGGAGAAGTGCGCTCATCACCAAAAGAAGTGACGAAAACAACGGTGACAGGACTAACCTAGAGTTAAGTTCTTGTAAAACTAAAGCACCAGCAAACGGACTTTTATAACTCCCCTATCAAGTCTCGATGAGGACTTTTATCTAAAATTCACCATCATTTCATCCTTATTTTAACTTGTTAAAACTTATTGACTATTAAATCGGTTACTTGTTATTTTAAAACTAAACAATAATGGTTTATTCAGTTATTAGAAGTATGAAAGCAAACGTATGAGCAAGATTCTTTAATATATACACATATATAGACATCTAGAGATATATTTACATATATAGAGCCAATAATTTTAACAGAATTTCGTTGGATTACACCAACTGGGGGCTTGAACGAGCTAAACCATTGCTTAATCCTTCACAAAAGGCGACGGACCAGATATAATGTTAACAATTGCTCTGCCAATGCCGCCTTGTTCTTGACTTCTGGAAATATCTTGTGAATACTACCTCAGGTAGAAGCGTCATTACCTTTCTAGCTACATCTCTGTCAAGAGTAATCTTGTACGAAGGTAGACATCTTTGACGACCCATTTAGATACTCTTGCGTTTTGGCCACTAGTGGACCACTACTGCAAATTAAGGGGAGGCAATCCGTGACAGTATAGTATCGGAGGCTGGGTGTTCCGTATGACATTTATCTCTATAGTTATTTCTGATTATTGCCTTTCATATATAGCCCTGTTTTATGTTTGGAGTTTCTGAAAATGCTCACAGAACGTTGCCTCGTCGTACTCAATAATTGTGAACAGTGTTATAGCTTTGTTGCAATTCGTAGCGTTGGAAGCAACAATCGAAGTAAACAAAAATTTTATGTATTTGTTAACAGTAATAAAAGTGGATCCCTAAGACGCGTTTTTTACTTCACTTGTTTACGACAAATCTATTTTTCATTTGACATTTTTACTTGATTTGGTCGCTTAACCTAGACAGGGAGTCAAGCCCGTCGTTCATATTACGGCGCATGTTCAAATATAAAAAAAAAACGTTTGATCTGGTGTATTTTAAGACATAACTTATTATCTTTTTGAAAAGACAAAACATCTTGTACTTATTTTAAGCCTACTTTTCTTCTCTGTCGTTTTTCTCTGAAAACAAAACGTATTACCCTGACAAATCGTTGTGTCTTTCTCACAACAAGAACACGGCTTTATAATGCACTTACTCACTCACTGCCGCTAAAGCTCTAGTCTTTGACCAGGCATTCTTTGACTTAACACTTTGACTTACGTGCACACGTGGCGCTCTACTGTACAGAATTGAGTTTACCATTAGTAACACTATATCGTCAAATCTTGTTTGTTTTTTTCAGCACCCAAAAAAACATCAAAAGTGTTTCGATAATGAAGAACCCAAAAATAGCTCAAAGTCATTTCTTTAAAACGATTTGCGGCTAATATAACGTCTGCATTTATAAACCAGCATTTTGCAAAATAGTTTAAAGCCGCTATTGTTCCGGACTCTGCTGTAACATCCGCTGTTCTGTTTCTTGACTAATTCGTTTGAATCATGGTTTCTCTACCTTTTTTGTGCTATGGACCTCTTTGATTGTCCGATGAACGCTATGGCCTCATTTGAATGTCTAATAAAGGTTATGACCCCTTCTTGGGAAAAAAGTGTAATTAAAAATGTTACACTTTAAATTTTAGGTTATGTACAAGGAGCCCTTAGATTCAATTCACGAACGCTAAAGTGCCCAAGGATCACGGTTAAAGAAACCCTGGTTTAGGTCAATGAGTTCCAACCATTTTTTTTTTTCCATTTAGGGATACTTAATGGCAAAGAACGTGATGGAAGTGAATTATATACGGCATGATCAAGGTTGCCACTCAAGTTCTAGAGATAAACCCAGATTTTCTTCTTAAAAAACCCAGAAATACCCAGATGATTTTAAGCCTCAAATACACGGGATAGACGATGCTTACATAATCTTTTAGTGCAACTTTAGCACAAATAAGCTGTGTGCTACCAATTTTTATTTATTTCTTAATTTTTATTTTATTTTTTATTACCAAAAATTCACAATTATATAAAAATGATTTTATTAACACCCCAACATGTGAACTCTTGAGATGTTTTAACAGCAACGTACTTACTGTAGTTACATTAACAAAATTTTCCTCAAATCAAATATAAAATGTTAGTTGTAACTTGTTACTGTTGAAAATTGTCACTTCTTAGAGACTCGGCATCGATGTCGACTAATTCTCCTTCGTCAAGATCATAAGCATGAATTGACAACGTGAAATTTTGCTTGTGAAGTTCCAAAATCTGTGCATATCTCTGCCGACAACGTCCTTCACGCACATCTTCAACCACGCTTTTACTAGGATTAAACTTATGACAAACTCCATCTTTGGCAACTGCTTGCTTGGCAAGTATTCGATTGGAAACTGTTTCACACAAAAGCTTTTATTACAAATAAGGGAGGGAAACCTGAGGCCTGTAAACAGTAAATTAATATGAAACAAATATAAAGGTATGTTATCAGGCACTCGCAGGAAATAAAGAAGTAGAACACCTGATAACACACAAAAGCTTGTTGGTTTGTTTAGTTTTAACTAATATAAATATAATGTATAATGCTCAGTGCACAAAATATACAAACATTGTAAATGCCAATTGTCAAATATACTGTCACGTAGGTCTTTATATCATTAAATTGCCTACATCTTCTTCCTATTCTCTCACCCGCATCCTTTATTTTATTATCTTTCCTTACTTGTTTTTTTTCCTGTATTTTTCGCATCACTTGTTTTGCGAATAATATTTTCTTCAGTATCCTCAAACTTTACCTGGTGTTTGTTCTCATACTGGGATACGTAATTTTATTACATAGATGTCAGTCAGACGTGAAGTGCGATTTAGTTGCAGTCCATCTCAGACATCGAGCCGACTTGGGTCTGCACCTTCAGATGACATGACACTCCTGAGTTAGATTCTCGACGTAAACGCGTGAGAATGCTAGGAGAGAGCCGACATCCGTCTGCATTTTCACCGGTCAACAGCGAGTCGCATCGACCGAACGCTTAAGTAGGAGCGAATATTTACACCTTATAGTCGCAGTTTCAGACGGTTGTCTGAGATTTGCAACTGACACGCGCTTTTCCCGGTCAGTTTGTTAACGCAGGTGCGTCATCGCACGGGTGGCAGTTACGACACGCCTCTAAGTTAAACGTAGCTGTTATGAGAAGGGGGAGAGATCGGGGCGGGGGAGATAGTTCATCCTTTGTCTGGTTTAAAATATTAACCCACGTTTGAAACTATTTTTTTTTCACTCAGTAACTTTGCAGTTAGACAGAACTAGCCTTCGTTCGATTTCTAAATAATCTCTGTTAATAGAGATGGCCTTTAGTTTGGTCGAAGTGGTTTAAGTTCTTAGTACTTCTGTGTCTGAGGTAAAATTATTATATATAATAGATCTCTAGTATTTTGTGAAGTGATTAAGGGTTAAATCGCCGATTTCAATTTAAACTAGTTCTGTGTGCAGAGTGAATATTTTGATAGTTTGTATTATTTTTCTAGTGACGAGTTGCAGTGGAAATACAAAATAAATTATATTTTTAGCTTACTAAACAAGTAGCTGAAATGAGTTTAATTTAACTGTTAAATACTCAGTCGAAACTGTTTTAATAACTAACTTATAAATGCTAGATGAGTCATCAGTGAATATTGACGGAATACGAAGATATTCCTAATTCCTGATGATTGATTTTTATATAACTTATTTCACGGGAAGTTTTAAATATAAGTCAAGCTGTAGGCTTGTCGTATAAAATGTAAGTTATATTGAGTACATATATGTAAATTATTTGATATGTGTTCTTTCCATTTTATATAGTGAAACGGTGGTACCCAACTTGCCAGCGTTTAGTAAAGAGACATATTTGTGTGAAGCATAGACAGTTCCTATCTTTAACCACGTGGGTTTTTTTGTTTCAAGTAACACTGGTCTGACTGTGCATATGCCATCAGAGAGAGACAGTAATAGCAATCCCACTAACGGTTTCTAAAGACTAGAAATATATATTGGGCTTTTGAGCCAGTTCATATTGCTCCACAAATTTAAAAGTACATGCTGCCTGGCGGCGAGAATATTACAAGAATAACATTAACATTCCGACAGAGATTGTGAATAGTATTGTGGTGACCAAATATAGTACCTGCCTGAAAGAAGACACCGATCTGACATTCCTTAAATCCTAGAATCCAAAGCTAATGACATTGTGCTCTGCTAACTTCCGTGCCTGGACAAATTTTGTGTGACTTAATCAGACATTCGGAAAAAATTAGAACACCCAAGGAATCGTTCCCCTGAGACAGAGAGTTCAGTACGTCTTTTGGAACTGGGGGTTTCTTGGTCGATGACTGCATTTTTTTCGGGTCTGTGCGAAGGTCCTAGAATTATTATGTTCCCAGAGGCAGCGAGCAAAGTTGTGAGTATATATGTGTGAGCAAGGCCATGGCTGAATGAATGAGAGTACACAGGCCAGAGTGTTATTTTACCGGTGTATTATTGTCACCCATTTGCTATCTTAAAATTTTTAATCTGCAGAATTTGTTACAAATGCTAGAGTTTCTTTTTCTTAGGCTAAATCAGATTATCCAACTCTGTTCATACATTTACGAGAAAGAAAGAAATCTCTTAGACTCAACCCTATGTATCTATAACTCTTTGGGCCATCATCTGTTCTCTTAACGGGGCTGTGGGCTAAACCTAGAGTAAGATTCTAACGGGCTATCATCCTTGTAGCATTTTTTTTTCTTAAATTTTATGACTATTTGTATATGTTTCTCCTTGATGTATTTCTTTGGTGTTGTGAGAAGATTTTTTTTTTTGATGATAATAATATAAATCTCTCTTGAACTAATCAGCGCGTTGGTCAGCTCGTTCTAAAATATATATATATATCCATTGTTATAGATTTCCCACGTCTGTGTGTTTAACGGTCGTCACGTGTATGTGCGTGCCCGTGATTAGATAGAAATATGTGTAATATATATATCTGTGTTTAGACTGTCTGACTACTTTAGATCTGTCGTAGAAGATAGGTGAGAGAGAGAGAAGATTTTCCGCTCTCAGAGACAGCATCTATCACTATTCTACCACCTCACTCGTGGAAGTCTATGTTTTTTTTATTTCCATCTCTCACTGTGACTATCACTCATTCCAACCTATTCAGAAGGGACCAACCCAAGTCTTAATTCTCCTATCTAAAATCTACGACAAATTCTGTCTCGTCCGACGGATTTTTGAACTTAAAATAGGAAGACGAGTACGACAAACGTGGACTCGTCTATCTGGATTTGGTACTTAAGATTCTTTATTCTGTAATAGAGTAAGAGTGTGATGTCTTGTGAGTTTTGTATCTTTTAAAAATAATTTATCCCCTAGACTAACGATCTGTTTACGGGCGTGCTGACCACACAAACTGATAAGTTTTTTCCACAGCATTAAGAAGCATTATACATTTGGTTTACAGGTTGATTTTGGTCGGAATACATGTTAATTAATGATTTTGTAATACTAAACGCTGGTAAAGTTTTGTGAGTGTATAACATTCACAAGGGTTCTGAAGCAGGAAGGTGTTTGAACTAAAGTTAAGGAGTGCGTTTCGGACTATTTGTCCAGATTAATTGCCTCCCTCACCCTAACTGTCTTCAGGGGAGAACTTATAGTGGATTTTAAAAATTAAGGGATTATTTTCTCTTTAATTTTTGCAATAATTATTTTGCTTTTCCACTGTAGCAACTTATTTTTCAGAAGTAATCTTAACTACCATTTAGTTGGCGTAGTCGTGTTTTGCATTAAGTGCTTTATTGCCGATAATAGCAGCGATAGTTAGATTTTACTTTGGAGGAGGTATCCCAGGGTTAAGGTTATCATCTTTTGAATTTTTGGTACATTTTTTTTCTCGTAAGTGGTAGGAACCAGTGTATTCTTTTCTTAATTTCTTTCTCGTCCAAGTCTCAGTCACCTATTTACTATGGCAGAAAGGGCGAAACTGAGACAAATGCTCAGACAGGAAGCAATGGAAGAAGGACTGGACGGCGACGAAGCGAAAGCGTTTGTCAGAGACGAACTTGAGAGATATGATGCGGAGAGGAAAGCAGCTGAAGCTAAAGAGGAAAAAGAAGAAGCCAGAAGGAAAGAAGCGGAAGACCGCCTGTTACAGCAGAAGAAGATTGAGGAAGAAATGGAAATTCGCAGGGCGAACGAACGAGAGAAGGAGAGACAGCATGAGGAACGAGAGAAGGTGAGACAGCACGAGGAAAGAGAAAATGAGCAACGACGACAGCATGAGCTAGCGCTTAAGACTCTAGAGTTCCAAAGCCGTGGTGCTGCCTCTACCTCCAGCAATGGAGAGTCTTCTCCTCATTATTCCTTAACTGATCCTGCTAGCACTCAATCTACTCACCTCACTGCTATGTCTTTCGCTCTAGAATCGTTCCCTTGTCCAAATGAGAAGATTGACACTTGGCAAGAAAAATTTGATAAAATTGCAACTCTGTACGGTTTAGAGAGGTCGCGCTGGAAAATGAAACTTTCCCAGGCCCTAAAAGGTTCTGCTTATGATGTTTATTCTAAGCTGGAAAGTAGCCAACAAGACGACTACGACTTGTTGAAGAAAGCGTTACTGGAGCGCTTTGAAATGAACGCTCGAAAATTTTTGCAACTGTTTCGCAACAGCCGGAAAGAGAATTCTGAAACTTTTCACCAGTTCTCATCTCGTTTAAAGGGATATTTGACAAAGTGCCTTGAGCTCTCGCAGCTCCCCTCTACCTACGAAGGTCTTGAGGAATTTGTTTTAACAGAACAAATAAAGAACACATTGTCTGCAGATACCCGGAGATTTCTCGCTGAGCAGGGGGCAGAAAAACTTGAAGACATTTTGGAAAAGTCTGAGCGTTATCACAATGCGCTGGCTGAACTACCGGCCACAAAGCGGAAACCGACAGAGGAGCATTTTCGAAAACATAACCTAGAGCAATCTTCTCAGGCTTCTAACCAAAATAACCACAGAGAAACTGGACCTCAAAACCCCCCTCCTGAAAAATCCAAGTTCTACAAGAACAAGTACCCCAACCACCCCAAACAGTCTGATCAACCCGACCGCCCTACATGGCAGCGCAGCCAGAAAGGACAAGGTGGCAAAGGGAGAACCCCTGAGCACGGGACATATGATCAGACCGAGCACACCGAGCCTAAACGCATCGGATGCTTATTAACAGTCTCGCAAGGCGGAATTATTGACAGTGATTCCCAACCTGTTGGGGATACACCCCAACGCGAGATACTGTTATTTTGAACGGTTCTCAAAGTCTTTGTTTATTCGACACGGGGCTTTCTTACGATTGCATTGTTGCCAGAAACCTGGTTAAACCCGGTGAAGAGACAGGAGAGACAGTCAAACTTTGTGGAGTTCGTAAGAGTGATGCACCTACAGCGCTTCCCATCGCATTGGTGGAGATCCACTCTGATTTTGTCAGAGGTGTAATCAAAGCGGCTGTTATGGATGATCCCATCTACCCAGTCATACTTGGCGGGAGATACGTGTGTATTGGGAAACCGGAAGAGCCGATTGTGGCAGCAGTAACTACAAGAGGGCAAACCAAGAAGGAACGGGAGCCTGCGCCTAATTTGTTACCCATGGAACTTAAAGAAGCGCAATACAAGGAGCCTACTTTGGCACCCTGCTTTAGGAAACTGCCCATGGCTAAGGAACCCAGACAGCACGGGGACATTTTTTCTAAGGATGGCGTACTTTATCGGAGAACGGGCAAGCCTGACCAAGGTTACAACCAGCTCCTAGTACCGAAAGAGTACAGAAGCCAAATCCTAGAAATGGGGCACTCTCTTCCCTTCAGCGGACATATGGGACAGAACGCCACAAACCAACGTATAACCACTCATTATTGGTGGCCAGGAGTAAACACTGATATTATCAGGTACGTCAAATCCTGTGCCCAGTGCCAACGTGTACCACCCAAGCAACGGACACCCCCAGTCCACATGGGTGAAATGCCAATAATGGGAACACCATTCGAACGGGTTGTGATCGACATTTTAGGGCCTTTTGAAAGGACTAAAAGAAGGAACAGGTTTATCCTGACCTTAGTCGATACATGCACTTTATGGGCAGAAGCTATCCCGCTAACATGCGCAGATGCCAAGCATGTCGCAGAAGCCCTAGTGCAGATTTTCACTCGGTTGGGATTCCCGCAGCAAGTGTTGACGGATAACGGATCTCCATACCGAAACCTGTTGATGGATGAGATCGTTAAGATCTTGAGGACCCAACACATCCACACTAAGCCATATACTCCGGCCGGAAATGGGCTCGTGGAACGTGCTAATGGAAACCTCAACATGATGCTAAGTAAGCTGGCACAAGTGAAACCTGAAGATTGGGATCTCTGCATTCCTGCAGCATTATTTGGCTACAGAGAATCTCTTCATACTTCCACAGGATTTCCGCCAGCTACACTCTTATTCGGCAGACCCATTAAGGGCCCGCTTGAAGCCTTACTTCAGTCTCTGACAGACGAGAAGGCGGATGAGACAGTTGTCTCAGCAAGTAAATATGTGTCGGTTTTAAAGGAAAGGTTGAAACTAGGGTGGGACCTAGCAACGACTAACTTTAAGCGAGCACGCACAAAGCACGCTAAACGATACAGGAAAGTCGCGAAAGAGAGAGAACTGGAAGAGGAGAGAAAGTTTTGGTGTTACTCCCTACCGGAAACAACCAACTGAAGATCGGATGGCAAGGGCTGTTTACCGTCCTGAAAAAGATTTCTAAGGCTAACTACCAGATCTCTATTCAAGGAAAGGAGAAGGTTTTCCATTTAAATCTGTTAAAGAGATACTTGGAAAGACCAGTGCCAACCTCCGACCATCTCCTGACGATCGCCAAAGCTGACGAAGATGATGATAGTGGCAGGGATATTCCACCGCAATCACAAGAAATCTTTCAAAAATGTCAGAAGCGGCGACGCTCTTTCAAGCGCGCATGGGAGACATTCCAGAGGAAGGAAACTTTGGGGAGTAGACTGGAGTAGATATTGGAGAGAGATGGAGGGAGAAGATGAGAGGGAAGAAGACAGACACCCCGAAGCTACGGTTATAGGAAATTTAATTCCATAACGTAGACATGGAGTGCTTCCATATCTTAAGGGGGGACGTCCTGTCACGTAGGTCTTTATATCATTAAATTGCCTACATCTTCTTCCTATTCTCTCACCCGCATCCTTTATTTTATTATCTTTCCTTACTTGTTTTTTTCCTGTATTTTTCGCATCACTTGTTTTGCGAATAATATTTTCTTCAGTATCCTCAAACTTTACCTGGTGTTTGTTCTCATAATGGGATACGTAATTTTATTAATTAGATGTCAGTCAGACGTGAAGTGCGATTTAGTTGCAGTCCATCTCAGACATCGAGCCGACTTGGGTCTGCACCTTCAGATGACACGACACTCCTGAGTTAGATTCTCGACGTAAACGCGTGAGAATGCTAGGAGAGAGCCGACATCCGTCTGCATTTTCACCGGTCAACAGCGAGTCGCATCGGCCGAACGCTTAAGTAGGAGCGAATATTTACACCTTATAGTTGCAGTTTCAGACGGATGTCTGAGATTTGCAACTGACACGCGCTTTTCCCGGTCAGTTTGTTAACGCAGGTGCGTAATCGCACGGGTGGCAGTTACGACACGCCTCTAAGTTAAACGTAACTGTTATGAGAAGGGGGAGAGATCGGGGCGGGGGAGATAGTTCATCCTTTGTCTGGTTTAAAATATTAACCCACGTTTGAAACTATTTTTTTTCACTCAGTAACTTTGCAGTTAGACAGAACTAGCCTTCGTTCGATTTCTAAATAATCTCTGTTAATAGAGATGGCCTTTAGTTTGGTCGAAGTGGTTTAAGTTCTTAGTACTTCTGTGTCTGAGGTAAAATTATTATATATAATAGATCTCTAGTATTTTGTGAAGTGATTAAGGGTTAAATTGCCGATTTCAATTTAAACTAGTTCTGTGTGCAGAGTGAATATTTTGATAGTTTGTATTATTTTTCTAGTGACGAGTTGCAGTGGAAATACAAAATAAATTATATTTTTAGCTTACTAAACAAGTAGCTGAAATGAGTTTAATTTAACTGTTAAATACTCAGTCGAAACTGTTTTAATAACTAACTTATAAATGCTAGATGAGTCATCAGTGAATATTAACGGAATACGAAGATATTCCTAATTCCTGATGATTGATTTTTATATAACTTATTTCACGGGAAGTTTTAAATATAAGTCAAGCTGTAGGCTTGTCGTATAAAATGTAAGTTATATTGAGTACATAAATGTAAATTATTTGATATGTGTTCTTTCCATTTTATATAGTGAAACGGTGGTACCCAACTTGCCAGCGTTTAGTAAAGAGACATATTTGTGTGAAGCATAGACAGTTCCTATCTTTAACCACGTGGGTTGTTTTTTTTTGTTTCAAGTAACACTGGTCTGACAGTGCATATGCCATCAGAGAGAGACAGTAATAGCAATCCCACTAACGGTTTCTAAAGACTAGAAATATATATTGGGCTTTTGAGCCAGTTCATATTGCTCCACAAATTTAAATGTACATGCTGCCTGGCGGCGAGAATATTACAAGAATAACATTAACATTCCGACAGAGATTGTGAATAGTATTGTGGTGACCAGATATAGTACCTGCCTGAAAGAAGACACCGATCTGACATTCCTTAAATCCTAGAATCCAAAGCTAATGACATTGTGCTCTGCTAACTTTCGTGCCTGGACAAATTTTGTGTGACTTAATCAGACATTCGGAAAAAATTAGAACACCCAAGGAATCGTTCCCCTGAGACAGAGAGTTCAGTACGTCTTTTGGAACTGGGGGTTTCTTGGTCGATGACTGCATTTTTTTCGGGTCTGTGCGAAGGTCCTAGAATTATTATGTTCCCAGAGGCAGCGAGCAAAGTTGTGAGTATATATGTGTGAGCAAGGCCATGGCTGAATGAATGAGAGTACACAGGCCAGAGTGTTATTTTACCGGTGTATTATTGTCACCCATTTGCTATCTTAAAATTTTTAATCTGCAGAATTTGTTACAAATGCTAGAGTTTCTTTTTCTTAGGCTAAATCAGATTATCCAACTCTGTTCATACATTTACGAGAAAGAAAGAAATCTCTTAGACTCAACCCTATGTATCTATAACTCTTTGGGCAGAGACAGCATCTATCACTATTGAAGTCTATGTTTTTTTTATTTCCATCTCTCACTGTGACTATCACTCATTCCAACCTATTCAGAAGGGACCAACCCAGATACCCAGACGGAAGCCAAAAAACCCAGATCTAGTAAAAAATACCCAGCTGTGGCAACACTGGGCATGATGGTATAGAACCAGACAAGTGTCAGTGGAACAGCAGATAAGAAGAAGACGCTGGCGATGGATAGGACACACATTAAGGACACCTGTTTATAACATTGCATTGAAGTCCTGGGGTTAAGAGAAATAACTGGGATAAAGACACATAAAGACGAGAACTGGAGACATAAAATACATTTAGAGAAATAACTGGAAAAACCTTCAGCGGATGGCACGCGACAGGAACACTTGGCATGAGTTTTTTGTAGGCGTATGCTACTTGTGGGGGCTGATGGGTGACGAATAAATGAGTTATGACATAAAGCATTCTGTCACAGGAAGAAGCACTGGTTAACAAAGAGAGAGAAACAGTGTTTGCAAAGAAATAAATATACGGCAGACTGATACAACCAAATGGGAATGATTAGATCTGCAATCTTAATCCCTGCTACTTAAGAGGTTTATACAACTTTTCCTTCTCTGGTAACAATTTAAAAATTAGAATCCTACCCACCACAAAAATATTTATAGAATGTGTGATTCCTCTATACACACACTGGGATTCTCACCGGTGCTACGGAGTTCGTGTTCTGACCTGCGATCATCATTGTGTGATATAACGGAAGAGATCGGAACACTGATGGAGTTGTCATTGTGTAATGAAGAAAAGTCCTTAAAACAAAAACCAAAAATGTCCAAGGCACAAGGCATCATCTAGCTTCTCTGCTTGAACAATATTCCATTATTATGTTCCTTTGCGCTCCTTAAGGAGTATGGAGCCACCAATGTAGTTGGTCCCACATGAGGCCTGCACAAAATAGTTACACGCTCTAGCCGCAGTGGTTTCAGTGGTAATTCGTTTTGACGATGACGTTGCCAGTCTCATGCCCAACCTCATATTAGTCGCCTTGTACGACATGCCTCAGTGTGCAGTAGTCTTATTTTTTTATTTGTCTCTTCAGAGACCCCTGGAAAATGCCCGGAGAATATTTTTGCAGACGTTCCTTTTATCCTTCTTGCAGATTTAGCATGATACCTTTAATTGTGAGCCCATAGAGACTGAAGCAACAACCCAGTCTTTCTTTACTTCTTGGCAGATTCTAGATGAGAACAAAATGTATCCGACAATTTACATTGGTTTCTGTTTTTGTCCGGGTATGGGAGGCTAAGAGCAAGGGATACAGACCTCAAGGACGGGACCCAAAGATGCAGCAATAAAGAATGCAATCAGCGACCCATAGCTTGACCGCTTGTGTCAGGGTCAGCGAACCAGAGCTGACCAAGACCCTACTCCACCTCCAAGCGGTGGTCCTGGAAACAGGCTGCATCACTGCAGTCTGGCTGAAAGAGTAGGGATCCAAGTGGGAAGGCAAACCCGGTCCCCAAAAATGCCGTGCTGAAGTCGGATGTGTCGGCCGAAAGGTGCAGATATCGCAGCTTTGCTGTAAACGGACACAGCGCAACTAACGTCGTTTTCAGGACGAACGAGGAAGAAGAAGAAGACCTCAAGGACGACCCAGAGTCTGCTTAGAGGACAACATTGAGCAATCTCTGGAGGACTAGAATGGAACCAGGTCAGGGGGATGACAGCCAACAGGATAGTATGGTGCTTTCTCTTCAAAACCTCTGACGGTAGAAAAAAAACGACTAAGTAAGTTCTATTTTTGTAAACTGTGTGCAACTGTAAAAACTTCTAAAACTCATGGCGACTACAGTTGCCTTCCATCTCGGTTGTGTATTAATTGATGATTCCTTTTGCATCAGTTAAATTGCTTTTTTGCCTCGTGGCAATTTTGTAGTAACCTCATCCAATTTGGCAAACAAGTGGACGAGCTTGGCTGTGTCAATCCACCATAATTTATTTCTTTGCAAAGACTGTCTATTTTTTTTTCTTTCGTTTTTAAGTAAAATATATGAAAATGGGTTTATCGTGATCGCTGATGTATGGTTGTTATGGGTGTATATGTGTGTGGGTGTAGTAGTGTTGGTCACAGCTGGTCTGTATAGATGTCATTGACTGCATGAATCAAAAGTAAATTAGTTCAAATCTTTAGGGGCTAAACACAATACTGTAACAAATATGCATAACTCTTTGTGCTGGATCCAGACATCATTTCAGTAATAAGACATGGCTTCACTTGTGTCCACTTTCATGAGTACAGTACATGTCTGGCATAAACGGCATTCCAACACATTAATTCTCTCCACTAATTATTCACAGAGAGTCTGAACTTGTCTTTGGCTGATGCAGGTCGACTTGCCCAGAATCGTGATGCGTTCAGAGCAGCTGTAATGGAGACAACGTTCTGGAAAGAATACGTCACATGATGATGATGATATATAATCTTACAGAGATTACAATCCACAATAAATATGACGTCTGTCCCATGGATACAATACACTGGACAGAGTCCCCTCTCGTATTGACACAAAACAAAGACATGTACAAGTGCGTACGGATGCCTTTCTGTCAGACAAATAATCTTCGCATGGTTTTCTTTTTTCCGCTCAACAAGCATCATAGGTAAAGGATCCCGTTACGCGCCCATTGAGGCATATTAGGAATACGGTGTTAGGCCCATATTTTCTTGACCATCGGCACACTAGGAGTAATGTGGTCAGCATCACGCCGGCCGCCTTAACCTTCCCAGAGTTACTCTGGTACCCAGTTTATGCGGCTGGATCGACCCCGGGCTCGTCTGCCGTCTAAAAAATCCATCTTCACCTGGGGATCGAACCATGGACCACCGAATTTGGAAGCCAGTGCACTAACCACTGCGCTACCGCGGCTGCCAAAAAGCATCATAACAATGGTATAATGCATGTACTTTGCTATATTGATTATAGTAAATAGCTTTTGATCAAAATTTAAAAGGAAGACACGCGTATAGTTTGTTCACAGCTCCAAAAAGAATAAGAGAATTTAAAATACTCAGAAATAAAAAAAACACTAAAATTACAACCGGGAATATGATTTTTATGATATCAGCTGTATCTGTAAGATAATATAGAGCGCTTCTGTCTAACAAGTGAGAAGAATGAACTAAACGTTTCCACTCTCTGACTCCAGAACAACGCTCAGAGCGTCGGTCAGATTTGATAGCCGTGCCAGAACAACTCTCTGAGCGTTGTTTTTAGTCTATCACGAATTAAAATTACAGCACAGGGTGGAAAATAATTGCGGAGTCAAAGATTAATAGGCTATTTACAATCGTGACACTTTATATTATCTGTGGAACATAATTAAAAACAGACCTACTTGTTGACATATATAATATAGTAAAACAGTAATAATATGAACACAAATTATTATAAGACATTTAATAAAAGAATATAAAGAAATATTAATAGTTAAGATTGCAAAATGATATCAGCATTTGTCCGCTGAGAAATAATTATGGCACACTTAAATAAAGCAAAAGTAAAAATACATCGATTTAATAAAACAACAGAATCTAAAAATATTTTTGTAAATTATTTATTCCATCTGATGTTATGATTCGAAAATATTAAATTCCATATTAAAATAACGCGGCATATAGAATGTTTCAACAAGTGCCCAGTCCAGTGGATACCAGCCCATTGCAACATTCCAGGCGGCGACGAAGTAGCAGAAAAGCTAGCTAAAGAAGAGGGAGCACTGCAACAAAACAATAGAGAGACAACTTATGAAAAGCCTAAAACAGCTATAAAAGCCATATCCAAGTCCAGTTTGGGACATAGAACACCCAGGTCACACAAAGATGATGCCAATCACCAGCAATCTAGGCGGGACCAGGTCATCATTTTCCACTTATGTACTGGTGACAATAGGTTGAGTGTCACGAGTGGTGTGCAGAGTCTGTCTGAGACAAGACAAAAGTCTGAGTGAAGTCTGAGACGAGACGAAAAAATGTCTGATATGGTCTGAGAAGACAGATAAGACTTAGTGTGTAGAATGTGAATGGAGTTGACTTAAAGCTATCAGGAGTAAACGATCAGGTGATGACTCTCCCCTCCTGCCACTCAGTGGGTATGTTTCAAAGATATGGTCACTCCCGCCTCTCTCTTCTATTGTGCAGTTATACAAGGAGTAAGGACAAGTGCACGTTACGTGACATCACATCCGACAAGCAGCAAGTACAGTTAGAAAAAGATAATTCTGGTCCGCTACTATTTATATATTTATTAAATAATATGGCAATATAAAGAAAACAACAATACCCACAACAACACTCCATACTAAGTAGCTCTGACTGATGTCGGAAAAGCACAATTCAAATGTATGCTGTTATCAACAAGCTTGGCTCTCTCATGCAATTAGTTAAGAACAACCAATAATATCTGGCCAGCTATCAACTGTCCATTCCACAGGAATACATGAAATAAAGAAAACCCCATACATGCAGAATATCCCGCTGACTACTTCTGGTCAACAACACAGCTGTTCAATCAAACTTAATGACCCTATCCCACAGTTACTTCAAGCTTCCCTTCCCCACCAAATTTATCTGAGTTCACTTCCGAAAGTCATTCTTCGTCGGCACACATGTGTTTATATTCCGCTTGGATTACAGCTGTTGACGGATCGCAGACGGAGATAGGATAACCCTTTCCTCTCCCTGTGCTGCTGACAATCCGTGGAACCAGCCCAAAACTATAACTCCTCCGTGAAAGGAACTTTTAGGACAAATGTTCAGTCCCTTTAATATACAAGTGTACTTTAATTCAGAATCTAAAGGGGTAGCGATGAATGCACTCAAGAGTTGGTAGGCATCGTGTACTATTAAAATCCACCATCGACGAAAGCCAGTCAATCCTGTGACTGAGCGTGCTAAATGCGAATGGGTCAGATCTGACACTTGTTGCGGTGATAATAACACTTGAAATAGTGTGTAGCTTCTCTAAAGAAGACGCTGATCGAGTGTGAACGATCCGGGTATTATGTGTTCTGGTGTAACCCCCAAGCAAGTGGAATCTCAGAATCTACCGCAGTATGAAGCTAGTGATGGGTAGTTGGTGAAAATGTAAGGGCATGAAAACTATTCGACCCTGCAGGAAGGCAATTTAGGTCGATGGCCCAGTGGTCCCTTATCTCAGTTGGAGTTAGCCGGTTCTGGCTGAAATGAATCGTATTAAAAAATCTATTATCACCTAGCCGACTTAAATGTTACGACATCGAAAGAAAAAAAACAATGCATAACTAGGTACAGATTAACTTATTACTACCATTCCCACCATGTGGCCCTTACAGTTGGTCAGTGCAGACCTATTCCCGCAGTTTATCTCTCTCTCCCCCTTTCCTTCTCGCGACCGCAAAATAGACGAGCGAGCCAGTAGGTTCCTATGCTGGCCTACCCGATAAACTCGCAACTTTCGTAATCAGTGAATACCCGCGGCTGGCGGAAAGAGGGGGGGGGTTTGATAGGTAAACATTCCGCCCACTTTACCTGGCGCGGAACTGACCTCACAGCGTATCTGTCAGTTCTGTCTAGCACGCAGGCATCTAAACAAAATCGCAAGGCCCGACTGTGACTGTATTGTCTCCCCTGCTTTGCAGTAGTGGTCCAACAGTGGCCAAAACTCAAGAGTATCTATTATAGGCTTAAATGGAGTCTATCTTTACACAAGATTACTCTTGGCAGAAATGTAAATAGAAGAGTAGTAAAACTTCTATCACATGGGAGTCTTCACAAGATATTCAGATAAGCGAAAACAATGCTGGCTGTAGCTGAGCACGTTAATTCTGTAATCTACCAACAACCTTTATGAAGAATTTAAGCAATGGTTTATTCAAGCTCGTTAAGCCTCCATCGCTGAGATATTCAGTGGAATTATTATTATAATTTAGCTCTGTTTAGAGTGTGAGTTTAGTAACTTTGACTGAGACAAACTTGCAGTAACTTTAAAATGATTAAATCGAAGTTAAATTTGTAACATTACAAATAACAAAATTTAATAATCACTCCAAGTTTAATGTGATAGTTCTAACCCAGGTTCTGTGCTTGTCTAGTTATTCGTTACAACCTGACACTACTGTGTATACATTCTTGTACTAATGATGATCGTTAATCTCTCTGTCTTATGTACGCTGGCTGTAATTTTATGCACCGTACCTTTGTAGCCTACCTTGCTCCGGTGACTGCTGAATGAGATTAAATTATCTGACAACTACAATGCCTGTAATGACTTGACGACTCAGAGCTGACAACAAAAGTTCTTTATTTGTTGTCAAGGAACATATTCACAAAATGGCTATCTCCGAGCCTGATTATCAATAAATTTAACATATGAGACTTCATTGTTGACACTCCTACATCACGTACTGCACTGTTCAGGAACTATTTTTATTATCTCTTGATTAACTCAGGATCTCTGCTGTCCACTTTGGTTTTCTATCTACCCATCACTACTGATTAATGGACTGTTCTCAATCTATTAAATTAAGATTCGAAGTATTGTCTGGGTCACCACCAGTGCTGGTAACTTATTCTTAGCCATAAACTATTCTTTGTAAACTGCCTATACGTCTGACACTGGACTCTTGTTCTAACCCTTGTCTTTGTCTATCTGCGCTCGGTTAATTATACGAGTGTTTACATACCAGAATAAACTGCTGGCGATATCTGCTGGCGATCTACTGGACACAGCTCGACATGAAAACTATTTGTTATGGAAACATCTTTCATCAGTCTTCTTCTCATCTGCACACTGCAGCGGAACCAACATGGTACCTGAGCTGGCCATAACTTGGTAGATGGTCGTTACGGTTAGTCTCTCCCTAACCTGTTCTCAGCTGACGACCAGTGAAGAGTGATCCCAACTCTTCACTTAGCGCACAGACTTCTCGTGTCACACATGACGTATAACTAAGTCCTGCTACTCAATAATTATCTCTTCTTATTCCTATATCAGTTCTCTCCTATTGCTATCACATTATCTCCCCTATCCTAAAAAAAGATTTGTCCATGAGGACACATTTTTCTCTCTCCTTGATTACTACTCCTACCTCTACCTTAAACTTAATATGTATACTTCCTTGACCAGTAATACTATACATAAACACATAAATCAAATATATATCATCATTCTACTCACGTGGAATAATCCATTATGTGTTCATCATCATCTTCCTACTACCTCATCATATTGTAATCATATGATGCTGACCACAAAACATAATCCGTAATCACTACTAACTGTGACATATGTATACCTTGTACACTTCTTTCATCCACAATTTATTATATCTTTCACACTCCATTTTCACTCTGAACCTCTCCATTCCCTACTTTGTTTCTGAGCTCAACCTTTTCAAATATCCTGTCATATCCAGCTCTATTTGTCTACCATTGTAAGTCATTCCATCATGACCTACCGAGCATCATCATACTCGTACTCACTTTCTTATTTACTTCTTCTGTAGTTAACTCCTTTTCACATAATATACTGTAACTGCCTGTTACACTTACATTAAAATATCTATACAATCGTTTGTGACCCATTTAAAACATCATGGTGTCACTGATTCTTTATTATTGCTATCCGCCCTGGCTAAACTTCCACCTATCTTTGGACCTAAAAAAAAAATCTGTCGTCCCCTAATACGAACTACTTGCGTTTCCGTATCGTCTATCTATTCTTAATATCTTTAATCTTCTTTCTATTTCTCTTATTTCACATGCCTCTGCATTCATCTGTCCTGCTTTCATTTTATCCATATTTTCCTACTTTCCGTATTCGTGTATTTCAATCGCTTTCTTCCCTATTCTTCTGTTCCTCATAGCATTCTGCCCTTTTTCGTAAAACTTCTCTTAGTATATTTGTTCAGTCCAGAACCCACATTCACCTCTTGTCGTCTCACTTATAATTCCTCCGTTATATGTTCGTTACATATTGGTTCCTTCTAGAACCTTTCTCTATATCTCTGCCATTTACACTTGGCTTCTCCCAACATACTTATGTGTACCCTCCATGTATCTCTCTGTTATTTCTCTATAGTTTCACACACAAACTTCATTATCCCTGCCATCTCCTCCTCCTCGCCATTTTCCTTATGGTTTATCTTCACCATTTTTCTTCCCCTCATCTCTTCTGTCATTACCCATGTCTTTTCTTTCTCTACTATTATCGCCAATCTCCCATAGCCTCTGTTCTGACTTCTCGACACTCGAGTCATAATTATTCTCTCTCTACTGCAGTGGTCTATCGTTCAGACCTACTCAGCTTCTTAATATGTTTAGTGTAAACCGATTGCATCTAGTTTCCCCAAAACTAGACTGCCGCTGCAATTTTCTACTTCTCTCCTTCTCACCCTTATCTCCTTTACCTCTCGTTCCCTCATTGGAACTGTGCTCTCCAATTTCTCAATCATAACTCTCTATTCATCTCCAAATATATTTCTCCAAGTTTTCTGCCGTCCTAATCTACGGCGTCTCAAACTCTCAATCTCCATATATCCTACACTCGTCTCCACGGCGTTTCACATATTTTCCGCCATACTACATCTACTTCCTTTCTCTTAACTCTTCTTTACTCATCTCCTCCTGTACTGCAGTACCCTATTGGTCAGGTGTATTCAGTTTACCTCATCTGTGCGGTATAGACCAATTATACTTAAGTCTCTTCAAGACCAGCAACCGCCGTCATCTTGGTTATACATCTTAATATGCTATATCTCCTCCAATAGCTTCCTTCTATGCTAACTTATTCATCAACTTTAGCATCTCCATCATCCTAGCCTCTCTGGCTCTAAGCACTTCTAACTCTATCTGTTTATCCATATCTTGATTTGGATATGTTGCCTCTACTCTTCTGACTTCATCAGCACTTTGGTTCCTCTCTACCTCTCTATGTCTCGTATCTCCATAACTTCTCTCAACCTCTCTACTCCTTACTTCTTCAACCGTTTGCTTCGGTTCCTCTTCTACTGTTTCATCTCTCATTTTCCCCGAGTTTCCCTCAGGTTCTCCACGCTTTACTTCATCGCTACGTCGACCTCTACTTGTACTCCTAGTATCCTTCCTGCTAGTACTCCTATTTCTCTCCTCTTTTCTATTCTCCCGGCTCTTGGATCGGTACTCCCATCGACCCGTATTTCTTCTCTCTTCGTCTTTACTTCTATTTCTCAGCCTATCTCGGCTCTTAGATTGGTATTCCTCTCGATCCGCATTCCTTCTTCTACCATCCTTTTTCAACTCTTCATATTTTCTGTCCACATATTCGCAAAGCGCCTTTATATCTTCCTTCTCTCTTATAGTACTATTTCCTGCTAGATCTCACATCCACCTGTTCTACCTGTCTCAACGTTTCGAGGCGCCTTCTATAATCTGATGAATTGTCTGTAGACGACCAACATCCCTTCGTCTTTTGTGTTCTCCCTTCCTCTATTTCTCTTCTATGGAACCTCCGTTTGCTATGTCTGTGACGCTCGTCACTCTCCTCAGACAACATACTGTCCGAGTCACTTGACATCGATACCTCTTCTGGAGTCCTTGTCCGTTTCCTCCTATTTTGTACCTCATTAATCGTTTTCCGACCCTTTCCTCTTGTCGGTCTATCCTCTTCTTGTGTTTCTCTGTATCTGCCTCTCCACTTCAGGCGTACCTGCATTTGTGCTGTATTTCTTAACTTCGCGAGTGGCATATTGTATTCTGACGAATCGTCGGATGACGTATATGTTTTTCTTCCCACGTCTAATGTCTCTTGCCCTTTCCTCCTGCTCGTCTGTTTGTCCATTTTCCTCCATTTCCTCTATTTCCTGCTGATTTTTCTTGTTGCCTCTCCGCTTCCTGCATCTGTCGCAATTGATTTTCTTGCTCTGCTAATCTATTTTCCCTCTCTTGCAGTCTCTGTACATATTCCATGAGCTGAAAGTCCTCTTCGCTCTCTAAGTTATCTCTTACATTTCTTAACCTCCTTAATTCTTCTGGTATTATTCTGTCAACTTTTTCTCTTTCTGACGTTCTCGTCTGATCATGCTCTACATCTTCCTCTTCTTCCTCTATTTCAACCTATGTCTGCATTCTCTGTCTATTTATCTCTGTATCCTGTTTTTTTTCTTATCTTCCTCGCTTCCTCTCTCCAATTTCTCATGTTTGTTTTGTGAATCGTTAAAAACTCCAGATCTCTGGTTTGGGTTTTTCGGTTGTGTATGTATCTCCGCTCTAGTGACTATCCGACTTCCACCTGCTCTTGGTCTGTATGACTCTTCTGGAGAACTTTCATCTGATGTACCCTCATCTATGTCCTCTGGTACCACTACATAATGGATCTTCCTCTTATTCTGTTCCTGCGGTGGTATGTCTATAAGTTTCTGCGTTTGTAACCTTAGATGTTGTACATGCGCCTTGATGGTTTTATTTTGATCTTGTTTCCATATTTGGTATGTTGTTTCTGAAAGGCGTCGTAACACCTGCCAATTCGGAATCCAGTTCTTGTCTAGTTTTCCACTCCTAACGTGTTTCCTATAAAACACTATGTCTCCCGGACGGAATTCTTGTGCAACTGCATTTTTATTCCCATTTCTTTGCCTCCTTTCAAAATGTTTCTTGATGTTCCTTTGTGCTAAGGTGTGTGCTCGGTGTTTTTCCCGGATTAGTATGGCCATGTCATTTAGTGCAAATACATCATGATGTTTCTCGATAAAGTCGTGAAATATTCTTTCATTTTCTTTTTCTGTCCGTATCTGTGTCTTAATCTCCTTCATACTATCCCTCATGCTGTTCTATTGTATATTTCGTCCCTGCATTCTATCTAATTGCTGACCGCTTCCAGTCTCATATAGGTTCCTATTCGTATGTCTATCTCTGAAACAAGGTTGTCGACTCCTTTTTTTTAACCATTTCTAACCTATGTACTCGATCGCATGTGTAGTACGGTGTCGTAATTTGAATCTGTCTTGACAACACGGTCATATTTACCGCGCTCACTATGAGATAAACAGTCCAATTTTAACAACCAATAGAATCGCTCCTTTTTCTAGTAGTGATAAAAAACTTTTTTATAATTGACAGAAAGGGCCTAATCTGTGTAAATTATGTGAAGGAGTTATTTTATTTCTTAAAGAATAACGATATATACAGGGAAATACATAACTATTATAACATCTGCGATATTACTTGATAAGTAGGTGTAAAGATGGCCTCAAAATAGTAATGCAATTAAAGAGAAAATTGGTTTTAGTGATATTTCTACATCAGGGAAGCTCCCGATTTAGCTATTTAAAGACAGCATATATTTAAACGCCATATAATAACTAACCAATAAAGATCTAGAACGATGTAGATAAATTAGCAGGTTAAATATCACTTTAAATAATGAGAAACGACCCAATAATAAGTTAGATATATAATATTTAAAATTAGTTACATTATACAGGCAGGCGGAGAAACGTGTAAGTTTTGATTCTTAAAACACACATTTTTGACTGTTTCCGATTGGGCGGACACAGCGCTATATATAGAACGGCGACCTAGGGTAGTAGGCTACTAAATTTGAAAAATACACAGCTGCGTGAAGCAAGCGCAAATTGTTACTGCATGGTCTTTTGCCGTTCTGATCTGAGAGCAGACTTAGATCCCATTGAAAGCCTGTATTCAGCTTGTGTATTATTGCCTGATGGTAAGAAAGATATATATATATATATATATATATATATATATATATATATATATATATATATATATATATATATATATATTGTTGATTATTTGCCTGTGTATACCCGCCTGTGTTCGGTGACGTGTAGAAGTGAAACTACAGGACTAGTGTGTTACTGCCATGTCTGCTTACTTGGAAACGTGTGTGATTCTGAAACTAAAGCCAGCGTTAGAAAATGTGTATAATATTTGAAAGTATGGCACCATTACGACTGTAAGTTTTAATAGGGTAGTTGAATGAGTATTTCCTCGAGGAATTACACACTGATCACGATCATAGGATAGGAGTACAGGAATTGTTATTATGATGTAATCAAGTTGTCACTTGCTATTGAGTACTTAAACCAATCATTGTATGGAAGCCAATCATGGGCTAAGGAATCTCTCATAGAATGTTTACAGGAGATGAATAATCACATGGAACTGGCTGTAAGAGAAATGAAGTTATATGTCCGGTGCAAACTGTTAGCACCATTTCTGAAAAATAATGTTTATATGTGGTGTTGTGTATGTGTATCACCTTACCTCTTCATACTCCTTATGGACGATGTCATCTAGGCATGTAAGGAGAGAACAAGAAAGTATTCAGTGGGGTACTGGAAGATGAGACAGGTCTATATTTCGGAGCTGGCATTTGCTGATAATGTTGCCCTGATTGCTAAATCAGAGGCACATCTCCAATCCAACCTGCAAGTCTGGAAGGAAGAGCTGGAGAAGAGAGGGATGGTCATAAGCAGCTCAAAAACAAAATCCATGGTGATATCACGAGAAGAAAGAAAACATCAGATTAAGTTGGGAGAACAGGTCCTGGAGCAGGTCGACCACTTTAAATATCTCGGAGCTATTATAGACCGAAAGGGAGGCATCAAAGAAGAGTTGGCCACTCGAAAAGCAGCAGCTGGGAGACTTTTTCAGGCCATAAATCGTGGATTCCTCAGCAAGAAAGAGGTTGGTAAGAAAACGAAGATGGCTGTATACCGCTCCACCTATGTCCCAGTCTTGACATATGGATGCGAGTCGTGGGCAATGACTAAAACCCACAAAAGCCAGATCCAAACCTCAGAAATGAGGTATCTGAGGAAAGTGGTTGAAGTAACAAGAAGAGACATGGTCCGCAACCAGACGATCCGTCAAGGCCTAAAATCCCATCCGCTGCAGACCCAAATAGAACAGTCACAACTAAGATGGTTTGGCCATGTCTGCAGAATGGGAGAAGATCGGCTACCACGACAAGCATGGGAAACAAAGAGCCAGGGATCCAGACCTCCAGGACGACCCAGAGTCCGCTGGGAGGACAACATTAGACAATCTTTGAAGGACCGAGGACTAGAATGGAACCAGGCCAGGAAGAAGACAGCCGATAGAATGGTCTGGCGCTCTCTCTTCCAAACCTCTACACCTCACGGTAGAAGGGGAACGACTAAGTAAGTAAGTAAGTTGTGTATGTGTGTGTGGAGTGGTGCTGGAGCCTACATGGAATGCGATTATCTTTCATTCCAGGTTCTGTCTCTATATTACTGAGTATGAAAATCCACTGAGTGGAAGCCTGTTGGTGTCTACAGCTCCCTATATATCTGGAGCCATACCACGATTCCAAGCCTGGAGTTGCAGTTTGTGTCAACCCGGCCTGATGGATACAGATCATCATTAAAGAAGATAAGTGGAAGTTAGTTCCACTGAACAGCACATCCCGTCAAAAACCATTAGGTCTAATAAAGTTATAAACCATACAACTACTACAAGAACATTTTAATGATGACATGAAGGACATTTGTTCAAATAAAAGAATTCTAAAGTCCAGTGCCAGTGATTATCTCATATAATTAGTAAAGAAAGTAATTGACCTTATCTTAGTACCTTTGCCATATTGTTCTTTATGGAAAAGTTTATTCCATATTATTTATTTAATGTTGTAAATACTATTTGATTTCTTTGAGAATTCCTGACCGAAAAAATAACTCGGTAGAGGACAAAAATAAAATTGTAAATAATAATTTCAGTCAGTCTTGCTTAATACTTCTTATTAAGTTGATGTTCTGTATTGAGATTTATTACATATGATAAACTAAATTCTCCCCTAGATAATTAGCAATTAACACAAAAATATATTCATTAATCATTGTGGGATCAGGAGAGGTAGCAGTTAGATCTTCAGTACCCAACACTATCATCATACCTGAATTTTTACATAGCTTGACCCCACTTTGATGTCGATACACCCTTACTTTTTTCAGAGAAGGGGGTATTTCTTTTAAGACAATACTTATCTGGCACTATCCTGGTATCATCTGTTACATCTATTTGTCCAGGATATCTTTAATTTTAATAACATTCAAACCTCTCGCGACATACGGTCTGTGACAATTGTTTTTCCATCTGGTGTATCTTTCCCTGTATTCTATGCGATTGTTGTTTCTATGGCTCCATCTTCTTTCCGTCCACGTACGTTCCTGTTCTCTACACGCTAGACAATTACTGGTATTCATATAATCCGTCCCTAACTGTTGGCTACCTCTCCTAGTGTATGTTGTCCAATCTCGATACCACTATGTCTATCTTTCCTTTCGTCGTAGTTATCCTGTCCTTATCTGCTGGTTTCAGTGTGTGACATGCGTTTTACTCTCCCCACGATGAATCCTCTTGGTATCGTGACATGCTTTGCTGCTGTGTTGAGTAGCATAACTGGAAATTGAGACCTGTTTCCTATCACTACTATCCCCTCCATCATGTTTATGCCCGGTTCATCGGCTATGTCTGCATCATGGAATTCCACTGTTCTGACCGTCTGCCCAATTTTATAATATGGTGGCCTCTTAATCTTTCCTGTGACTATGTTCACCGTATTCGGACGTAAAGTGATCGACTTCTGTAATCTGATCACAGATGCGATATGCATATCATCCTGCATGTCAATGTACTGTTCCTGAATCCTCAGCGTCAGTATGTCAAAGTACAATCTTACGCTGTATTTCTTCATAAAATCTCTGCCTAATATGCAATTCTGTGGCATACCTTTCACTATAATAAACGTTTGCATCAGCGACTTCGTTCCAATGGTAAACCGTAACGTTGACATTCCCATCACCTTTAACCTTTCACCTGACACTGACGTGAGTTGCATGCGTGTTTTTTCCAATTTGGGTGGCTGACGTAGCTGTTTATACAACTCAAATCTTAACAAGTTAACACTAGCGCCTGAGTCCAAGAGACTTCTTACCTTTCTGTCACCTATTGTTATCAAACACGAACTCGAATGTGTATGGTACGTTCCGTTCACTGTTGATATATTTCTATTCTGTTTCCATATCCTTGGTTTTCTTCCCCTAGGTACTTGCCTATTATTCTGAGACCTATTATTTACCCTACTCATATCAGTCTCCCTCATGTGAGTAGGTCTGCCTTTTCCCTGACTACTGTATCTAACGTACCGAGGCGTCTCGAAAGCATTCGTGTGGTGCGTGCATGAATGTGCCCCATGTGTGCGGGTGTATTGGGGTTGACACCAGGTGTCGTCCCTGTCTCTACACATAGTCTGTTGCGGACTATGACAACTAGCTGAATGTGCAGACCTACTGTTTTGATACATGTGTGGCTGTCTCCATGTACACGTGCTAGCTCTGTGTCCCTGTTGATGGCAATTGTAACCTTCAATGTTCTGCAACAGTCTGTTACCTGTTTGTTGTCTTCTTCCACCATTGTTTCTGCGACCTATGTTATCTATTTCCATTGGTTCCTCCTCTTCAGCCCTTGCCTGTTCTACTCTCAACTCAAACCTTCTCCTTATGTTTTCTTCTGCAATGGCAGAAGCCATAGTGTCTTTTAACGTCTTATGATCTTTCCTCATTAAGTGGAGTTTGATGGCATCATTATTTAATCCGTCTACGAAGATACCGATCAATTGGCTATCTATTCCTTGTCCGTCTATCATTTCAGCTGGGAATACATCTTCAATGATGTTAAACATTCTATCAGTATACATCTGTATCGTTTCCTCTTTGCTTTGTTTTATCTTCCTAAGTTTCTGCCATCCTAGGTGTACATCTTGTAATTCTCCATATCTCTTCACCAATTCCTGTTTGAAATCTTGCCATGATTCCTCTGGCACTGTGTCTAATCTTCTTCTAATGAAATCGGCTACTAAATGTGTGCTAGTAAGAAAAGCTAACAATCTCTTTTCATTGTCTAAGGCCTGAACCGATAAAGAATATCTCTCTAATTGTAAGAGCCCGGCCTTACATTCAGTAGATTTACCTGAAAGCGTGTCAACATTACCCTTAAAATTGGTAAGTTTGCTGTTTTTGTCTAGCTTACCCAATGTCTCAAATACCTGGCGTAACACGCCTACTACTGTTTCTGTCCCTTGTTCTATCTTGGCCCTGAAATCCAAAAACATTATATTATTGGGACTTCTTGGGGCTCTGAAAAAAAAATGCTTTTGTTAATTATGTTGACGTTGTAACAAAACAATTGCTATTCACAGCGAATCCCTTATAACAGAAATATCAAGGAAATTATGATACCTGCATAAATTCAAATTTATACACAAACAATAATTCTACTTAATCTCTAACTAATTAACTACTCAATATCCAGACGTTGGTTCCTGATGAATGTGTCTTTTCTGGACTGTTGACGTGAGTGTGCACACTGTTTTTGTTTCGTTCTTTCTTCAATGTTGTTTTCTGTGTTATGAGCGGCGGTTGTTGATACTTGTACTACACTGTTCACAGAAAATCACTCTGGTGTGATGTTGTTTGACCCGTTCCCCGATTGTGGAATTAAGTTGTAAAAAAAAATTTCTCTTTGTATTTTCGTCACCGTTGACCTGAGTTCCTTCGTTGACCTTCTCAGGCTCGGCTGATCTTCATATGACTCGGCACGTAACTCCTGTCTTGTTTTCGTATCTGTTTTCGTCACCGTTGACTTGAGTTCATCCTTCGTTGATTTTGATGTTGTCTTATCAATCACTGGCGTTTGATAAGTACACTGTTTTATAACAAACAGTAATATTCACACAAGTGGTCACCGGCACCATAACAAACTTGATCACCACTTCTAGGTTCTTGGTTTTGATGTTATTAAGTTACCACCTGACACTACTGTGTATACATTCTTGTACTAATGATGATCGTTAATGTCTCTGTCGTATGTACGCTGGCTGTAATTGTATGCACCGTACCTTTGTAGCCTACCTTGCTCCCGTGACTGCTGAATGAGATTAAATTATCTGACAACTACAATGCCTGGAATGACTTGACGACTCAGAGCTGACAACAAAAGTTCTTTATTTGTTGTCAAGGACCATATTCACAAAATGGCTATCTCCGAGCTTGATTATCAATAAATATAACATATGAGACTTCAATGTTGACACTCCTACATCACGTACTGCACTGGACAGGAACTATTTTTATTATCTCTTGATTAACTCAGGATCTCTGCTGTCCACTTTGGTTTTCTATCTACCCATCACTACCACACATCCCTACTGATTAATGGACTGTTCTCAATCTATTAAATTAAGCTTCGAAGTATTGTCTGGGTCACCACCAGTGCTGGTAACTTATTCTTAGCCATAAACTATTCTTGGTAAACTGCCTACGCTTCTGAGACTGGACTCTTGTTCTAACCCTTGTCCTTGTCTATCTGCGCTCGGTTAATTATACGATTGTTTTCATACCAGAATAAACTGCTGGCGATATCTGCTGGCGATCTACTGGACACAGCTCGACATGAAAACTATTTGTTATGGAAACATCTTTCATCAGTCCTTCTTCTCATCTGCACACTGCAGCGGAACCATAAACAACATGGTACCTGAGCTGGCCATAACTTGGTAGATGGTCGTTACGGTTAGTCTCTCCCTAACCTGTTCTCAGCTGACGACAGTGAAGAGTGATCCCAACTCTTCACTTAGCGCACGGACTTCTCGTGTCACACATGACGTATAACTAAGTCCTGCTACTCACTAATTATCCCTTCTTATTTCTATCTCAGTTCTCTCCTATTGCTATCACATTAACAGTCTAAAAGAAAGGAATAATAGGTAGTTACAAAATGAGCTTTTCATCACTCGGATGGTGGTTCTTGGATAAAAAGTTCAAGTAGCAGCATATAGGTTAACTTAGCTGCCACTGATGATTCTAATCCTCCTCCTGATAGGTAGGTTTTCTGTACACTGCTGTCACTCGCCTCTGGTCAAAGTTTAGGCGCCGCACGTTCCCAGAACTTCAAGGAGTAACATCCAAGCTGGTTCTGCGTCTGTCTATAAGACCCTCTTATGATGCCATCTTGCACAACGTCAGTCCACTTCTACCTTCACTTGGTTCCAGAGAGAGTACGTTCTGCTGGTACCACCAATAACTGGTTATAGAAATAGAAACGAAACGCTCTTCTGAGTATGGCGTTTTCCGACACATAGTTATGTGCCCCCGTCTTCTAATCTACCATCCCATGTCAGAATTTACCCTCGATGAGAATTAAATTTAATTTAATCCCTCGGAATTGTAACGGGATTTCCTCCCTTGCCTTGCAGTAGTTTCCACTAATGGTCCCAACGCAAGCGTATCTAAAAGTAGGTCGTCCAAGGTATCTATCTTTGCGCAAGATTACTCTTGGCAAAGATGTAGATAGAAGATGAATTGCGCTTCTACAGTAGGGGAGATTTCACACGATATTCCCAGAAGTCAAGAACAAACGTTGCTTAAGGGCTGAGCAAATTTGTTAACTTATTATCTAGCCCGTCGCCTTTTGTGAAGGGGTTATGCAATGGTTCTGACTTGTCAAGCCCCCAGTTGGAGTAATCCAACGAATGCTCTCTTATAATTAATGGCTATATATATATACAAATTTAATAGGCAATTAGTCTTTAACATGGGAAAATAAATATGGAAAAATTTGGTAAAAATTGAAATTAAAGTTTCCTCATTGAGGTTTAGAATGGGCTTTAGAATGTCTTTGCTTTTTGCTGTAGCCTGTTATATAAAACTTAGCTCCAGATGAGTCCTGCAGCTGTGGGTTTCGTCACTTCTTGGTGGTGATGAGTACACTTCACATAATTCGTCCACTGTAGGCGGTTGGTGTGATACTCTTCTCTCACACTAGTGGCGTCGGCACTTCAGTACTTTAGTCTGATGTCTTGTAACCACGAACTGTGACAAATTAGAAGGAAACAAATGCCTCAGAATATTTGTTCTCTGCAAACTAACAGGCCCATTTTCATGCGCTCCAGCCACGAATGTTAACCTCTCAGAAGAATTAAATTCCCGAGCACACAATGTAACTCAGGGAATATTATGAAAATTCACCAATATCCGTCTGGGTATTAACTAAGAAATTGCTCTGGAGTGCATGAATAATGATTTGCATGAATTACAATTTAAAAAGGTATATAAATCTCACAACATGATTCTATACACTTTAGGCACATGTGATGTATCATCACTCATCACTCGTCGCTACTCCCGTCGGGCTCTGGGGTCGCTCTTCTGTCCCGCACGACTAGTCAGAAACAATCACCATCTCTTGCAGTAGTGGTTCATGCATATAATATTTTCATATATTGTGGCTAGCAGCCTCATAAATATAACCACTTAGCAAGAAACCTGTAAAATTTACATTAGTAAATAAAATGTTTACACTTACCCCAAAATTTTGGGAATACACACTTGTCCTAGCGCAGATTAGAATTGACCCACAACCCTGTATTTAGATGCTGTTCGAATCACTTAAGTCTGAGAGATTTCTCTTATGATGGGTGAAACACTTGGTCTGGAAATCTATAATTCCTCTTATGACGGGTGAGACCCTTGGTCTCGAAATCTATAATTCCTCTTATCACAGGTGAAACACTTTGTCTGGAAATCTATAATTCCTCTTATGACGGGTGAGACACCTGGTCTGAAAATCTATAATTCCTCATGACTCCTTCTAATAAAATTCCCAAATTTCCAGTCTTGTATTAAAATTGCGGGTTTACTTGTATTTCCAAAGTTGCCCAATACTCGATCTGGTATTTATTGTTGTGGAATGATAAGTCCTATCCTCTTTCCTCTGGCTTGTTGGGGTGTTTAGTTGACGCCTCGATGCAGTCTATGCTGTTCTGTGTCTCCGAGTTAGTTAGATTATATCTCACAATCCTTATTTTCAAATCCCAGCTGTGTTTCCGCCGAAAGTTTCAATCAAATCATTGTAGATTCTGGCGAACCAATCCAATCTATCTAGCACTGTTTGGGTGGGGAAGGTTATCATTACTCATACCACGCGTATTTGAAAATATTAAATTTAATATACACGCGTGGCCTCTTACACAGTGATGTCCTTTCGTTACCTAAGACTTCCGGCGCACCTCTGTTTATCACCTTAATCTGCGTGCCTCCGCTAGACAGATGTCTGGTCAGACCATATTGTCTTCTTTCATCGTATCACATACCGACTTGTGTCAACATGATCAACAGCTTTCCAATAGGGTCAAATGTTTGATCGCCTCATTTCTACAGGCGGTCAGACAGATTAGGCGATACAATATTATCGCTAGCCGGGTCACTGTCACGACGTGGCTTTAAAGTTTGAATCTGTCTAAGTACAGAGACAAGACACTAGAACTGAGGAAATCTGAGAAGATAGATTTGGATGAGAATGACAGTGAATGTGGAAAGATGAGACTTATAGCTTCGAGGGTGAGAACCGAGATTGACTCTCCCTCGCCACTTGTAATAGCTATCCGTCTCATCGCCTCTGGCTACCAGAAAGGAGATAAGGTTTCACTAAATTTTCCACAGACACAACTACATAGACAAAGCATATAAGTACAGTATACTTGAACATAAATTGATCCAGAACACAATTTTTATAGTTTATTAAACAACAAAATCAATAACACAGCAAAATAAATAACGTGCGAGGTCGCACAAACCTGGGAAACAAAGAAAACAAATTAAGTGGAAAAAACACAATATAAAATTACTTCTCACGCTCTCGGTCACCCCTGCCCAACCCAATCTAAGACTAAAGAATTAAAATTGGTGGGGGTCTCAACTTAAGAGCCGCCTCTCCTAACTATTCTATTATTATTAAATCTAACACGCTGTCCCGCTGCAGACGTATAACTAAATGTCTACACAGTCTTAAATGCACTTTAGGATGTCCTACACAGTTAACAACAGTACCACTAGAACTGATCACTTAACGGACTTTCCGGCTCTTACTCAGAGGCTGTCCTCTAATCTTTCTATCAGACTCTCGAACTTCTCTCTCTCTCCTCTCCTTTGGTTCAGTGTCTCTAAGTTACTACCGTCTTCTGCTGAGTGGCGTCTCCGTCACGCCCCTCCTCTCGTTGGCTTTCGGAAAGGAATGTTTTTCCTTTCTCCTGTCCTGACTACTGATGCTGAAGCCTTGGTATTTTTTTTTTTTTTTTTTTTTTTGCGTTCGCCCGCTAATACTCGAGGCGAAATCTCAGGTTATTATTTTATGTCTAACCTGACATTGATTTTACGTGAGTATCCCTTTATTTCTTGTACAGAGACAGGTGTCCCTCGCCATTCAGGCAAATACTCGCCGATTTCGGAGGTACCCATTGCAGCTGGGTCGGCTCAGGAGCCGCCAGTCCCTGGTCGACGACACTCCTTCAAATGTCCTCGCCAGGTCTCGAGTTAATCCAGTCCAAATCCCGGTCGACGAAAAATCCTCAAATGCCGTCGCCCGGGTTTGATCCTGTATCACCCGGTCGCCAGAGCGGTGTTATAACCACTACGCTAGCGCGGCTCCCTCCTTGGTATTAATAACGATGTACTTGACTCGGGATGTAGTTGCTTCACTGCTGATGACAATTCTTTCCACTGCCCAGTTAACCCTCTTCGGGTTTAGGACGTACTGCTTTATTGTGGCAGTATTCTAAACACCAGGCAACGTAACCTGTTTGGTGTTTCTTAACGAGCTAAGAGCTCCTGAATTTGGCGACCTATTCCCGCTGAGGTATGGGTCCTCACTGCAAGAGACCGTCTCCTTTCTTTCACTGGTGCAGACGTACTGGGCGCCGGTACTAACGCGTCCCCAGTTCTCTTCACATATGGCGATGTCTCACGCCTTCTACTCATGAGAAGGCAAATATACCGTGGTAGGTGTTAGGGCAGTCTACAGCCTCCACTACGTGCCGTGAAAATGCTGTAAAACGAAACAATTAACAACATCTATACAACAATTCAAAATATTCTCATCCCTAACACGTTAACACCCTAAATTCCTCTACTCCTTGGTGTTCCCTAAATACTAACTCACCCCTACTCACAAATCTACGCACAAGAAATAAGCAGATATTTCTGCCCAAGGGTCAGACTGACATCTCGTTCCCTTCTATCTCTCTCCCGAACCAACGTAACTAGCAATCTGGTAGGTAAACCACAGACATCGGCTGACCTGAATCTGTTGTGCTAGTCTTGCCCTCAGGCGTCACAACATTCCATACACCGCAAGCTAAAATCCCCCGGTATAATTTCCCGACCCTACTTCTTAAGGACTGACCCAGGAAGGTATCACTTAAGACAATTGTAAACCCACTAATTCCTACACCCTCTCAGTAATACTAATTACATCCTTTATACCCCTTGTCTTCTAACTACATTACCAAAATAGCACAACTAATAAATAAAAAATTACGCTCGCGTATATACACTACCAATTATCAATAATCAAATGAGGTTCCACGGCCCTCATATTTACATTATTGGTGTAACCTTAGGACTTAACCTTATACAGTTAAATTATCTCAAAAAGCCGCTACACAAATCCTAGATACTGCTAGCTTATTCATAGAAAAATTATAGACACAACTTACACTACACTCTAAGGTTTAGTATACGTAAGCAATTGATGGCACTCCTGACTAATAAAACTTAAATTAACTCCCAAACGAAAGCGAACTCTAACGTGCTAAGATCTTACAGAAAAACTTTCTACTCGCTAATAGGTTATGAACATACCCAATACCGAATTTCTCTAGCTGAGCAGACGATGCGGCGTTATTCACGGCAGAAAATTTCTTGGGACTCACGCGCTAAAGACTTGGGTACTGTTATTTATAATAGAAATAGCTGATGCAACAACCGACGCTGTGTGTCATCGCGTCACGTTTATCTATCTGAAACCGCTTTCGGCCGACCTTATGACCTATTAAATTTGTGCACATAAATTAAATCTAAACACCCAATCGTATCCTATACTAACCTATGCCTCGTGTTTACTAAGCAAAACGCGCAAAATTATTTTATGCTCACGCGCAGAAATACTACGTAACATTAAGTAATCTTCTAACCTGCTGTCCACCGGAATAATATCCTTGGTTCTGCGTACCTGGGTCGTGTTTCCCCCATCCCTACAATTAAAAAGGGGAAGGTGAAAGTGGTCCGATTTTATCCTAACATCCAAGAAAAAAATTTACCCAGAGTTAATCAATATGAACACGAACTCCTGTCGTGAAACGAGTGTGTGTAAACCCACTTCTTAGTTTAATCATTATGTCGAGATACAAATTTGCCCTGCCAATCAACGAGCACCGTTCACCGGTCTCTGAGACAGAATAAAATTAGGCTTAACCCATGTTTTTCAGAACTCGGTTGGGGCCATCTTGTAACCCAATATGGCGGAAAAGCAGAATAAAATTAGCCATAAGCCCTGTTTTTCTGGGACTCGTCTCGGTCAATGATGGTACGGAGCATGGTACTAAACCGCATTTAGTTAATCAGCTTACCATGCCGAGAACCAACCAAAAGCGTTCCTTTAGCAGTAAAAGTTCCCACATCTACCTATATATATACGGGCGGATTTTATGCATAATCACACAACACCACAACGGAGCCAGATAGACGACCGACTGAGAAAGAGAAGCTGTCAACCTACATTTATTGCTTACCTGTGTGCATTGACCTGGCAGACTGCGTCACTAGTCGAGTCAAAACCTGGCCTGTTTAAATCTTAGAGGGTAAGCATAATTATACTTGTAGGAAAATAGGCCTACAGCAGGTATATAATGTTGGTATTTGTTGTGTGTCATTTATACTACCTACACGTGTATATATTTAATATATTTTGGTTCACTATGAATGTATCAGGTTACTGATTGCATCTTGGGGAATTAGGGATAATGATTGTCTTTCCTTGTATGATTGCTGAAGACGATACTCCAACCTGAAATATAACCAAAACAGTCCTTGTTAGGACTCATCAATCTATTGTCTCATTTAACTCCAACCTGAAATATAACCAAAACAGGCCTTGTTAGGACTCATCAACCTATTGTCTCATCTAACTCCAACCTGAAATATAACCAAAACAGTCCTTGTTAGGACTCATCAATCTATTGTCTCATATAACCAATCTATTGTCTCATCTAACTCCAACCTGAAATATAACCAATCAGTCCTCGTCTCATATAACTCCTATCATCGGAACACAACAATATTGTTAGGATATATGTTACCAGCCAGTATAGCACTTGTCAGAGAGGGCCTGGTATATTATAGGGGGAAGGAAATGGTTGTATCACACCTAGGTGTACATAATATTGGATGTATTCATGTATTGAATTTATATTATGGGATGTATTCATGTATTGAATTTATATTATTGGATGTATTTATGTATTGAATTTATATTATTGGATGTATTCATGTATTGAATTTATATTATTGAATGTATCCGTGTATTAATTTATCAGAAAGAATGTTTTGCAAGTAGACACCTGTCTTGTCTCGCTATTGCTAACTCATACTGAGCCATGTTGTCATTCATCCTATATGCAGACACCTGAGACACGCTCATCTCATATATCACTAGAAATAGGTGGGCTTGATGACAGAAATTAGCCCCTATTTTTACTTGTTACAGGTTTTATTCGTGTCATCAAACCTGAGGTCGTATGTCCAATCAATCCAGCTGCCTGGAACTTCGCAGGAGCACAGAGATTGTACCTGAGCTACATCTTTAGTCCCCCTCAGTCTTGGGTGGGCTAACGAAACGATCATCAGCGGGTGTTGTGTGAACCAAACTAAGAAGAACAGAACGTTTTTGAGAGATGAGTACACAGTAGTACTTTGTAAATCATATGTAAACTTACAAATCCATTGCATTCCATTTTTCAACATCCATCCCTCAGCACAAGAGTAGATAGTGTAAATACTAAATAAATAATAAGGAAATTGCATTTGAACGACTTGTCAATTTTATAATTGTTAAGTAAAATATGTTTCCTTGTTTTAATATCACAGTTAGTTACACAGCAGGGGTGGCAATTTATGTCTGTCTCCTCTCCACTAATTTTTCGAGATCAGATCATTCACAGCCGTAACTAATTTGTGATACCAGTAGTTCTCTTAGACACTGGGACTTCACCATTTTCTTTAGAAATTCTATTTCTGTAATTGTCAGTACTGTACTGATCCAAGAGCCAAATAAAAACCTCACGCCACAACTCCAAATAATAATTTAAAGAACCCCCAAAAAATTGAAGGAAAAGAACAAATGGGGCGAGTGGAAAATAAAAAATACAGTAACTCCTCACAGTCACCAAACCTGGCGAATCGTAACAACAGTCTGGGAGTGGAGTGTAAAACAATAAGATACGCATTACTCCCAAAGCAAATACTGCCAAAGGGGAGTGGCGTGTTAGATAATTCACCATGCTATGCCCAGCATAGAGCAAAATAGTAGAAATAACGAATGAAAAAGAACGATTTATGCCAAATAAAAGCGATGAGTGAAAAAAAAATGAAGAAAAAGAAAGGATACTACCGGAGGGCTGAAGGGGTGAGAGATCACACAAAAGGACACGTACAGACGTGTCGTCACAGGGATAAAACTTTCTTTACATTTAAACTAAATAGCTTTAGCGTTACACTACATTTAAATGAAAAGGTTAAACGTACAGGTATAATATGTTTTACATTTATATCTCCACTGTTTGAAAAGTGTTCACAATATAAATTGACTATCTTTTACACTGATTGGAAAGTTTGAAACTTCCATTAATTTTAACATGAATATGTTTTTTTCGTTCACATTTACACTGAGTGAGAAGCTTTGAAACTGTATTATTCTTAGAATTTACATCATTTCTTTCATCTATCCCTGCCAGCTCCATAGGGAACCTGGAAGTACTTTATGCGTTTTAGTTCTCTTTACGAAACTATCAATTAAGCAATCACCAGTCCGTACAGTCGTGGTTTATGAATCATCATTCTAGATACTGAGGTTGTCAGCCTCAAGTGACTTTGATATCCAATAGCGAGTTTCACACATTAAACTTCACATGATAATATATACAAATGTATGTTAGTTCACATGTTAGAATAAAATATGAAATATGAAATGTAAATCACAACTTACGCCAATCCTGGCTACAGAATTGTTGCTCGGATAAATAAAAGAGACGAATCGTTCTCTTTCACGCGTCTGGGATGTCTTTAATTTTACAATCCTGAATCTAGTCTTCACTCTGGCAGGTCTGATAGTGTCTTGGAGAGCGTGAAATTCACAGTGAAATAAAACTGCGAAATGGGCAGACTAAATTCCTAACCTCCCAAGCGTTATTTTTTTATGTAGTTAAATAAACGCTCCAATCATATTTAAACAGGTCGGGTGTGGTACTTTCAAAATATTTCCGACATGGGAAAATTTTGCAAAGGTCATGTCTCCCATATATGGTAATATTATGTCTGATGCCCTTGTGTACAACCGTCTAAACACACCTTTGTCCATCATAACAGTGACCGTGTTTTTCTAGCGTATTGAATCAAGGATGGTCGCTAGTTATCTGTGTTTCGCCAGAAATAAATCTGGTTCTATTCAGCCCTTCTGCCCAACACATACTTAGATAAACAAGTACCGTCGCTTGAAAAGATGGTCAGACAGATTATGCGATAAAATATTGTCGCTGACTGTCTAATAACATGGCGTAACACGTCTTCGTGAAGCGTGAATGCGACACAATAAGATAAGAATTACTCCCGTAGCAAATACTGCCATAGGGGTGTGGCGTGTTAGAGACTTTCCCATGCTATGTCCAGAATAAAGGGTTAAAATGTACGAAAGGGCAAAATGAAATGCCAAATAAAAGCGATAGGAGAGAAAAATGAAGAAGAAATGATACTGCCGTAGGGCTAGAGGTGTGAGATATCACACAAAAGGACAGGGACAGACATTTCGTCACACCGTCTAAGATTATCTCACTGGGCTGCGACACAATTAATACCATCATATTTACATGTACTCTATTTGACAATATTTTAGGCTACTCTAGGTAAATCTCCAAATGAATTAAAAGTATCCGTACAGTAGACAAGTAATCAAATAAGTCAAAGTTACATGTTGTGGAAAAAAAATATAAGCATCCACCGCGGAGGCCAGATAAAAAGAAAATCGCTTATGGTTACACTCTGTGTTAACAAGAATTCTCTCCACATAACAATCAGTTATATAGTTACACTTCGAGGGGGAAAATCATTCTTTTATCACTGACCTGACTCATCTTAAGGTCTATTCACAATTGGGCTTAGCAACAACAAACGTAAGTATCATACAAACATAATTTTCTTTAAAAAAAACTAACTATAGCTTCTTAGTGCTTGTTGAGTAATGGCCGAGTCTTAAAAATGCTAGAACCCACTACAAATGAATTACCTCCGTCTAAATCCAAAACCCAAGGAGAAAAAAAAACAACTACCAAGTTACTTAATAAATCTTACCGAGATTGTGAAGAAATTCAAAACACTAAAAGTAGCTGGCAAACTGCACAAAGATCTCTACCAGCTCACGACAGAAGTTCAAGGGACTAAAAGTATTTAGAGAGAGAGGGGGACTCAATGTATATTGGAAATCGAGCCGCAGGTAGCTAAAACACCTGGACGGAAAACGACGTAACGATTCCCGGAGGATTTCTACTGGCGTCGCACTACAAGAAGGATTGCATAACAGAGCAACTGCTCTTAAGCTGCGAGGTCCCCAGACTTTCCTTAGACTCAAAGACATGGGGCAGTTTCCGCCAACCAACAACATAAGCGTCTCGGACGCGTCACAAAGTCGCTCTTACCAGCATTAAAAGACCTTTCATCTCCGCTGGCCACTTTCGCGGGAGCAAAGGAAAGTTAACTTGTCAGATCAAAGTAACATGCTATCAGCGACCAAAAACTAGAAAAAAAGGATGAAAAATGGGCGTGCCTACAATCAAGTAGAAGTTAAGGGGACTGGTTGCTCCACTTTAGGGCCAAATTTTGAAAACAACGTCACAAAAGATTATGCCTATCGCCATCTATCTAGGCAGGACCAGGTCATCATTTTCCTCTTATGTACTGGTCACAATAGGTTGACGTACCATCTATATGACAAGGACAAGATTGGTCCACCAGATCTCTACTCCTGTGGCACCAGCTCCATGACAGCCGAACATCTGCTCCAGTCCTGCCGAACTTACAGCAATGAACGGAGTGGCATATGGCAACAACCCACTTCTCTCAACGAAAAACTGTTTGTAGATGTCCAGGAGCCTTGAGCTGACTACAACGTTTATTAGTCATTCATGTAAAAGTCTGAGGGCGAACGAAGAAGAAGAAGAAGATATAGGATATTCAACACAAGTAAATATTATTGACGAATGAAACTATAACATAATAGATGATTAGCGTGATTTTTTTTTTTCGTTACTTTATTTACGCATTAAAATTGCAGGATGTCCCTAAAGTCTTTGTGCAACTTTGAACTGTAATAACAATAGATGTACACGTGATAAAAGCACAATGTAAACGACATTTAAAAACAAAATTTATCGATTTAAAACACAGTACAGTTCAAATATTTTGGCTTCAGTATCTGCCATTTTCCGTGACGTATCACTCCGATTTTCGAAGACAACCAATTACACTTTTCTTTTACTGCCGCCATTTTCAGTTACGTACATGCATGGCAGGATTATCTATCAGGCTAAGTAGGCTGAAACCTAGGGGCCCGAAGTTCTTTGGGGCCCGTGCATAAGTTTAAAGAAATTGTTAAATGTATAGATTAATGTACAAAAAGAAAATGTTGCACTTTGCAGTTGCATTCATAACGTTTTGAAAAGACAGTAAAAACAAAAATTGCTTAAAAGACATTATGCACCCCTGCAAAAATGATAACCGCGCATGAACTGTTTGCTATACTAATAAAATTAATAAAAAATAATTATTAATAAAAGAAGTAAGCAATGCTAACATACCAGTCTATTAATAATACTGTTATGGACCACCACCATGCTAAGGGGTTTGAAAAAAAATATCAAAATTATTGCCTATTAGGTGAAAGAAAGATGAAAAGGGGTGGGGGGGGGGAGAGAGGGGGGAAACACCAAAAAGCCTAAAGGCTCTTTTTGGCGTAATCCGCCCTGGGTACAAGATCTAAAAAATTAAGGCAAAATTGATAACATTAACATTTTGTTAAAAGCATAAAATCTGTATTTATTTTCTGATTACAGTAGGCTTCTGTCATATGTACATTCAAAGTTATTAAAGTTTATTTTAAGTTGCACAAGGACTATAGGGACACCCTATGCATAATTTTAATCTATTAAATACCAATGGCCACGTTTCTAGCTTCACAAGTTCATCACGGAAAATGTCAGCCAGAGACTTTTGTTTGATGAGTCACTCACAGGCTTGTAAGCAAATAAAACATTACGCACATTGATTTCTTCATCTTCATTGTCAAGAAAAGGGAGGTCGGAGAGGCTAAGAGATATGGCGTCCGTCTCTAATTCTAAAGGTACCGGGTTCGGTTCCCAGTACTGGGAATATACTGAAGCACATTAAAAACGCACCACCTGTATAATCCAGGAACAGAGTGTGAAATGTAAATATAAGTGTTTACAAGTTTACATATTTGGAATCTTTATTCATTTTCTTATGAATCCTTGCTGGTCATTAATTTGTACATCTGATTGTTATGAAATTCATTGCATTCTGTGCAGGCAAGGGAGAAAACCAAAAATGCAACCAATAAAAAATTAATTCACACTATCCTCAGTGTCTGGTATGTCCAACGTGTGCTTGCAAACAAGCTTGGCAGCGGCTCCGCATGGAACGCACAAGTCTCTGAAGGAAATTCCGGGGAATCAAGTCCCATTCACGTGTAAGAGCAGCTTCGAGCTGTTGCAGATTAGCTGGAGAACCTTGCCTGTAGACACTGCGTCCAAGCTCGTCCCACAGATGTTCTATAGGGGACATGTCTGGTGCTAGGGCAGGCTAATCAATCGTCACAATGTTCTGCTGCTGTAGATATTGCTGCGTAATGCATGCGGTGTGCGCACGTGCGTTATCCTGCTGGAGAAGCTGCAAGTCTGGATATATTGTGAACGCAGGAGCAACCAATGCGGTCCAGAACCTCATCTTGATATGTCACAGCATTAACATTTCCACGGAAGACGTGAAGAGGCAAGCGATGGTGAAAACTGAATCCTCCCCAAATGTGAATACTGTCACCTCCAAATCTGTTGTGCTGACGAACACAGCAATCTGCAAAGCGCTTTCCACACCGTCGCCAAATCCGCATACGTCAACAGCAAAGGATATGTTGAATCTGCTCTCGTCTGTGAATAGGATAGCATTCCACTGCAGTCTAGTCCATCTGACATGATGCTCTGCCCATTGCAGGAATCTGCTGACGATGTCTATGAGTCAAGTTTGGCCCAACATAAGGTCGTCTTGCAGTAAGGCCTGTATCTCTGAGTCGTCGTATGACTGTCATTCGAGAGACTTGCCCACGTCTACCGACTATTGCTCTTGCTGTTTGACTTGCCGGGAGAGAACGATTCCTTAGGTGACTCAGCACAATATGACGATCTTGCGCAGGGGTAGTAACTCGTGGCTGGCCACTCCGAAGTCTATCCCGGGCACTGCCAGTGGTTCCGTAACCTTCATTGAGACGTACAATAGTGCTGTGGTGGCAAATCATCCTTCTGGCAATGGCCCGCGAGCTCATTTCGGTCTCCAACATACCAATGGGTCGTTGGCGGTCGTTTTCAGATAGTCGTTTCATTTCAAGCACATGTACTGGGTGTTTTGTCTCAACGGCCTTTTTATGCCGAGTATACTGCCACAACGCGTACACATTTTCAGGGTCATAGCTGTTGGGAATCGTGTTGCACGTGTAACTTTCATTGTTTTCATGTAGTCTGCTGTACACAAACCCGTGGGTTGAATCATGCACGTTCCATTCCAGCAGCCATTCGCTCTCTACCTCATGACAAACACGGGGAAAATCCATTCCCACACTTTTTTTCCAGCTTCTCGGCATCAGTATATATAATAGTTGTGCATTTTTAATGTGCTTCGGTATATATATATATATATATATATATATATATATATATATATATATATAAATATATATATATATATATATATATATATAATATATATATATATATATATATATATATATATATATATATATATATATATATATATATATATATATATGCAGGGTGATCGAGAAGTCTCTCTGCAAGGGTTCAGTGCTTTATTAATTTGAATGTAATATGTTATGAACAGTAAACACTATTATTTTAATTGACTTTAATAAGATTTACTTTATAGCAAGACTCTCCGAAGTGATTGAACGGTCGTTGTTTTGTGCATCCGCTCACGCGCATGATAATGCATGCGCATTATTTCTCACGGGTGGAGGACATTCTTATTATTAAAAGCACTGAACCCACTGCGGAGGGACTTCTCGATCACCCTATTATATTATATATATATATATATATATATATATATATATATATATATATATATATATATATATATATATATATATATATATATATATATATATATTTGTCTTTTCTTATTTCCAGGTATAGCTCTATTAGTGTCTTTAATTTGTCATCAGTATTTGATTTCAAATAATAATTATAGTCAGTCATGACGATTCCTATATATTAGAAAATATATAATTTCATTATGGTATCGTATACATAGAGGTGGGTCCGAAGACACAGCAAAAGAGACGAATGCAGTAAGCGACCCATAGCTGACCAAGACCCTACTCCACCTCCAAGTGGTGGTCGTGGAAACAGGCTGCATCACTGCAGTCTGGCCGAGAGAGTAGTAATCGAAGTGGGAAGGCAAATCCGGTCCCAAAAAATGCTGTGGAGAAGTCGGATGTGTCTTGCCAAAAGGCGCAAATATCGCAGCGTCGCTGTAAACAGCGACACAACGCAACCAACGTCCTTGTCAGGACGAATGTGGAAGAAAAAGAAGTATACAAAGAGGGAAAAGAGTAATGTAGAACTGACAAAATAACATGCAGTAGTAACTATATAGAAGGAAGCTAACAATTCATCAATGTGCACACTCCGATAAATTTCAATTGTGACCACTCATGTTAATTAACTAGTCAGGGGATAGTAGGGGATACCCTACGAAAAAAATTACGCAGTCGAGTCACCCGCATTTGGGGTGATTGCAAAGGTCAACCCAATTGGAAGGAATGGACGAACGAAAGAACTTTATTTTTAAAGGGTTAAGAATTGAGCACGCAGACTCGTCTAACATTCTGCCCTTCTTTATTCTCTCTCTCTCTCGCTCTCTCCCCTCCCTCTCTCTCTCTCTCTCTCTCTCTCTCTCTCTCTCTCTCTCTCTCTCTCTCTCTCTCTCTCTCTCTCTCTCTCTCTCTCTCTCTTCTTGCAAACTGTATCCTTTCATTCTAACATGTTACTTTAAGCATTAATTCAAATGCTTAAGGTGATCAAGAAGTCTCTCCGCGGTGGGGTCAGTACTTTAATAATATGGATGTAACATTTTATGATGCAGTAAACAGTATTATTTTAATTGACTTTAATTAGATTTACTTTACTACTATATAAAAGTAGTATTTTTTTATATTTTCGCATAAAGCATTAGTGTCTGTTTAAATAATTTAAATTGCTATGTAAAATAAAGAAATGTAGAGTTGTAAATTACGACCTTTTAATAATAATTTTATCATTTGGATTGTTTCCCTTGATTCATAGTATTCAAGCACTGAACCCACTGCGGAGAGACTTTTCGATCACCCTATATAACAGCATACATTTTGTCACGGATTCCCTCCCCTAATTTGCAGTAGTGGTTCACCAGTGGCCAAAATACAATCGTATCTAAAATGGGTCGTCAAATGTGTCTACCTTCGCACAAGATTACTCTTGGCAGAGTTTTAGATAGAAGGGTAAAGACGCTTCTATCCCGAGGGACAATTCACAAGAAAATTCTGAAGTCAAGAACAATGCGGCATAGGCACGGCCATTGTTAACTTTTATATCTGATCCGCCTCCTTTTGTGAAGAATTAAGAAATGGTTTTTAGCCCGTTCAAGCCCCCCGATGGTGTAAATGCAGCGAAATTCCCTTTTACAAGAAGTAGCTCTGTTGATGTAAATATATCTCTAAATGTATGTATGCATATTAAAAGAGTATTGCTCATACGTTTGCTTTCATACTTATAATAACTGAATCAACTATGATTAATTATTTTAAAATAACATGCAACACATTTAATAATCAATTATCACCTCTGCTGTCGGTTTTCCGCACGACTAGCAAGAAGCAGTCACCAACGCTTGCTGTCGTGGCTTATGAACTTGCTATTTTCATATGTTGAGGTTTGCCACCCTCAAATATAACCACTTAGCAAGAAAAACATTGTGACAGACAAATTTCAGCGTCTCTGAATTGTTAGATGATATGGTAGAACCTGGAGGAGCATGAGAGCCCTCATTCATTTATGTTGCAAATTTAATCACCAACGTGGGTCCCACGTTTGCTCATTAGTATGCACCATAGTGTGACAGTGCGAAGATGATGTGTGAAGAAGAATAAGGATTTGCGTGTTATGTTGTCGTCACTCTCTCTGGCCTACTTTCACACACGTTCCGCAGTCACAGAAAAACTCTCTTGATGACAGGGGTCCCACTTTTGTTAATGAAACCCAATCAGGTAGCACATGAATCATGCAGAAAACAATGTTGTCCACAAGTTTACTTTTTGAAGGTAATTCCTTTACAACACCATTTAACCAAGCTATGTAGGTATTCTCTTCGTAACACCATATAATAACCCAGCACAGACTGCTGGACTCTCTATGTCGTCAGTTCTCTTAGCACAGACGCAACATATGCGTATCAAAACCTCTACCTCACTGGTGTATCGTATCGAGGATGCATACCGCACATGTAAGACGATCTGGCTACTTCTCAGCTCGCTGACTGAAGCCTCTTACTGTTTCAGTTTAAATCTACATATCCCCAACCCTGTACCACATGATAGCTACGTCAAAATGTCAGGGAAAGCTTCACCCATTCCTCTATGGAGCAAATCAGGAGTCCTATGCTCAGTATGGATGACATGAGATCACATCTTAGTCAAGTGTATCTTCCTAATCAACACAACTCAAGGTCCGCCCACTAATGGGCTGTTACATCCCACGATATTCGTTGCCCTACTCACACTTCTTACGGTTTCGTGCTGAAAAGGTGTTTTCTTCTGGTGTCATACAGCGCCAGGATGTCTAATAACCGAGGTCTGTCTCCCATTTCTCACACGTCTATCTTCTTCGCGGATGGCAAAGGTGTGTTTCGTTTAAATTGCCCATTACCGGGTGAGAATGCCAACATGAGCACAAATTCACACCGTAGACTAGATCGACAACAATTACGCCGTATTTCTGGCCACACCGTCACATGTTCCGCCCCTAAATCTTTTGTGGTCCCCACAAACCTACTCTGCTCCATTATCAGTTCTAAGTTTATGTCTCTTTGCTTGTCGTGGTCTGGGAGAATTGTCCGCTCGTACAGCGTTGCTACTTGGTTGAGAGTTCAGCGAGTTAGTGCCTGCAGTTGTCCGCCTTGGCGGGGGATTGCTTCCAACTTGTTTCACATTTGTGTTCCGTCGATGTCGGCGTTCATTCCCCCCTATCTGATTTAGAATAGTGTTCTCTCCGGAGTGGCGGCGTGTATTCCCTCCTATCTGTTTAAGACGAGTTTCCTCTTCTGAACGTTGGCCGCTTTTCTTGGCGCCCTTAGGGTAACAGTTGTCACGGCCATCTCTTGGCCTGCACCCTGAAGGCAACCTAGATGTGTCGGTACGTTTAGAGAAGGCGCTCTTTGCGGGACAAACCGATATCAAGTGCTCTGGGGACTTACACTGAAAACATCGCTTCGTAAGCGGGCCCCGAGGGCACTTGGCTGCCATGTGTTCTGAAAAATCTCCACAGTTGTAGCATCTTATTTTTCTAGGCTTCCTCTGTGCCATGGGTCGCCTCCTGCTACCCTTACATTCCTGGCCGCCAATGCCGCATACAAAGACTGCTTCAATGCCCTGAACAGATGGTTTGTTGTCAAATTCTATTCTCTCATTTCTCTCCAGACTGCGGAATCCCTTTCTGAAAATTTTAGTCTGATGAACAAATACATCAACACCTCCATCATCCGGTGTAACAAATCCCCATCCTTTGTCGACATTATACCACTTGCAAAATCCTTGCCGTCTTTTTGGTGTATCTGTGTTTTTACTTACCTCTAAATCATTGCGTTCACTATCACCTGCATGACTCTCTCCTGCAGGAGTGTCTAGTTTTGGTTCCAGTTGATCCAAACCTTGGTTCTGCTCTAGGTTTTCACGCGGCTGGCACTGTTTTCTTTTTCTTCGCGTCTCCTTTTGTGCTGGCGCCATACTCTGTGCTAGCTGTGCTATATCGGACTTTAGACTAGCTACTTCAGCTTTGAGTGCCTCCTCTTCATTGTGAGCTTCCACACTGGCTACCTGCACTGGTGCATCATGCCTTTTGCCTTCCCAGAAAAGGGCATAGTCCCTAACTTCCCTAAATGAGACATCAGGATTCTTTAGCACATGTTCCTTCACAAATGCCCTGCTCAGATCATTACTAAGCTGGGCAATAAAATGATCCCTGAGCGTGGATTGGTCTGCGGGAGCCAAGCCTTTCTTCGCGCGCGTTGCATTCAATCTCAGAAATAATTCATGCAACATGGGAGAGAATTCCATTACTGATAATACAGGCCCCTGACTCATGGCAAAGAAATCCCTGGTCATCTCATTGACTAGTCGTCACTCGCTGTAGGCTTCTTCAACAATTTCGAGCAACTTCTCAGGGCTGGCCTTGGCTCCACCACGTTTCCGTAGTTCCCTAGAGACCACTGGTGTAACATTATTCCACACAATGTTTAACTTATCTTCTACAATTAAGGGCCCTACCTTCCATGCAGCGTTTACCTCCTTCACAAACTCTTGCCAAGTGTGGCCTGGCTTTTCACCAAATCTTCTTACCTCCGGCACCATCACGTATATCACACTCACATGCTCATCGCTCTGGTTCTTTCCTGGTGTGAGGATTTCTTCACGGGAGCCACCTCCAGCTGTCGATGTGCTCCCAGGCTCTGACCGGCATGTTGCGTCTGCGGACTGAGTTGACATCACTGCTCTACCCTAACCTAGTACAATACAATGCAAAAACAAATGGAAAGAAAACACTTATAATATTACAATAAATAATAGAAAGTGTCTCTTATTTTCTTTTTTGCTTGCTCTTGTCTATTCTTCGCTGTTGTGGCCTGTAGCAGTTTCAGGTGTTGCCTGGTGATACAATTGAGTCCCTGGCTGAATGTCAATCGTGGTAGGTCGGCCACTGGTTTGGCATAATAACACTGGCGTAGCAATAGTGTTCCTGTTTGTTGTGATGGAGTATCATTAGCAAGGATACTATTGCAGGAAAATTGATATAACTGCAAACGACTGGTCCCTGGCTTGATAAGATATTCAATGGATGTACGGTGGTATGATTCTTCTCTGGGCCTGCGTTGGTACAACTCTTCGCCTGGCCTACGTTGGTGCGACTCTTCACCTGGCCTATGGTGCTTCGATTCTTCATGCAGTGGTGCGATTCTTTGCTGGGCCTATGGTGGTGCGAATCTTCACTGGGGAGATGTAGTGGGCAGATGTGCTGCTCCGTCTGTGCTGGGTGTTGTAATACTCTTGCAAGGTTTAGCTCAGTTATCCTTTGTGCTCACTGGTTGTAGTGCTCTGCTGCAGCATTGAACATTCCGCGCATGACTCTATACTACACTGTCTGTCAGTATCCTGCCGACGACGCCATTTGTGACAGTGCGAAGACGATGTGTGAATAAGAATAAGGATTTGCGTGTGATGTTGTCGTCACTCTCTCTGGCCTACTTTCACACATGTTCCGCAGTCACAGAAAAACTCTCTTGATGACAGGGGTCCCACTTTTATTAATGAAACCCAATCAGGTAGCACATGAATCATACAGAAAACAATGTTGTCCACAAGTTTACTTTTTGAAGGTAATTCCTATACAACACCATTTAACCAAGCTATGTAGGTATTCTCTACGTAACACCATATAATAACCCAGCACAGACTGCTGGACTCCCTCTATGTCGTCAGTTCTCTTAGCACAGACGCAACATATGCGTATCAAAACCTCTACCTCACTGGTGTATCGTATCGAGGATGCATACCGCACATGTAAGACGATCTGGCTACTTCTCAGCTCGCTGACTAAAGCCTCTTACTGTTTCAGTTTAAATCTACATATCCCCAACCCTGTACCACATGATAGCTACGTCAAAATGTCAGGGAAAGCTCCACCCATTCCTCTATGGAGCAAATCAGGAGTCCTATGCTCAGTATGGATGACATGAGATCACATCTTAGTCAAGTGTATCTTCCTAATCGACACAACTCAAGGTCCGCCCACTAATGGGCTGTTACATCCCACGATATTCGTTGCCCTACTCACACTTCTTACGGTTTCGTGCTGAAAAGGTGTTTTCTTCTGGTGTCATACAGCGCCAGGATGTCTAATAACTGAGGTCTGTCTCCCATTTCTCACACGTCTATCTTCTTCGCGGATGGCAAAGGTGTGTTTCGTTTAAATTGCCCATTACCGGGTGAGAATGCCAACATGAGCACTAATTCACACCGTAGACTAGATCGACAACAATTACGACCAAGAAGACGAACGGGGAAGGCTAGAGCGGCAGATGCGGCTCGAAACGAGAAGAGTTTCCTGATTTCAAATAAGGTGTCAAACCTAACATCTAGATATTACCTCTCATTTCATTTAATATATATTGACATCGCCGAAGAATGCAGTTTATTATTCGTTGCCAGAGAGCTAAAGTAGTACTAGTTTATAGTAGAAGCTAACAAGTTTTCCCTTGGATTTTCTACTATATTGGAGTCAATATTCTTTTGTGTTACGGTAAAAAATATATTAGAGTCTTGAGTGATTCAGGAGTTTATTTCCTTCATTTATTTCACTGGATTTTTGTGTTAATTTAAACCTATTAAATCAACCCACCACAAAGTTTTCCAGATGCAAATTTAATAATGTAACTATCCGTTATTTCCAGAAATAATAGATGTGTAACATAATTTTAAACGCTAGGCGAGCGAAATGGTTTATTACCTTTTTAAATTCTATTTCATCTTGCGTAAATTGTATGTAATTAACTGTTCATAGCAAGTGGTAATTAAATCGATACATTAGCTAGTCACTCGTGTAGTCTTTAATTCGTACTTACTTACTTAGTCGTTCCCGTTCCACCGTGAGGTGTAGAGGTTTGGAAGAGAGAGCGCCAGACTATCCTATCGGCTGTCTTCCTCCTGGCCTGGTTCCATTCTAGTCCTCGGTCCTTCAAAGATTGTCTAATGTTGTCCTCCCAGCGGACTCTGGGTCGTCCTGGGGGTCTGGATCCCTGGCTCTTTGTTTCCCATGCTTGTCGTGGTAGCCGATCTTCTCCCATTCTGCAGACATGGCCAAACCACCTTAGTTGTGACTGTTCTACATGGGTCTGCAGAGGGTGGCATTTTAGGCCTTGACGTATCATCTGGTTGCGGACCATGTCTCTTCTTGTTACCTCAACCACCTTCCTCAGATACCTCATTTCTGATGTTTGGATCTGGCTTTTGTGGGTTGCAGTCATTGCCCATGACTCGCATCCATATGTCAAGACTGGGACATAGGTGGAGCGGTATACAGCCATCTTCGTTTTCTTACCAACCTCTCTCTTGCTGAGGAATCCTCGATTTATGGCCTGAAAAAGTCTCCCAGCTGCTGCTTTTCGAGTGGCCAACTCTTCTTTGATGCCTCCCTTTCGGTCTATAATAGCTCCGAGATATTTTAAGTAGTCGACCTGCTCCAGGACCTGTTCTCCCAGCTTAATCTGCTGTCTTCTTTCTTCTCGTGATATAACCATGGATTTTGTTTTAGAGCTACTTATGACCATCCCTCTCTTCTCCAGTTCTTCCTTCCAGACTTGCAGGTTGGATTGGAGATGTGCCTCGAGAGGATGGCAAATCTGTATGGGTTAGAGAGTTCCCGGTGGTGCCTTAAACTCTCAACGGCACAAAAAGGGCATGCGTATGACGTGTATACAAAGCTGGGAAGCAACCAACATGATTACGACATACTAAAAAAGGCCTTGCTAGAGCGTTTTGAGATGACCGCTCGCAGATTTCTGCAAATGTTCAGAAACAGCCGAAAGGAGACCACGGAAACATTTCCCCAGTTCTCTTCACGTTTAACGGGCTATTTGATGAAAGTGCCTTGAATTAGCAGAATTACCTCTTACATTTGAGGGAATTCTTGAACTTGTTCTTGTGGAACAGATAAAATCCACTTTGTCGAACGAAACCCGTAGATTTTTGGCTGAGCAGGGCGCAGTCAAACTTGAGGACATCCTCAATAAGGCGGAACGCTATTCAAACGCAATGGCCGAACTTCCCAGCACAAAACGCAAACCAACAGATGAGCCACCTCGAAAACAAAATCTAGAACAGTCATCCTATTCTTCTAATTCCTCCCAGCACAATAATCAACAAGAAACTAATACCCAGAGACCTCCCCAAGAAAAATCGAAATTCTACAAAACCCGATATCCCCCAAACAACAACAATCCTGATCAACCCACCAGGCCTACATGGCAGCGCGGCCACCAAGGTCAAGGCAAAGGAAAGACCCCTACAGCAGGGACGTATGATCAGGGCAAGCACACCGGGCCAAACCGCATCGGATGCTTGCATACAGCCTCGCAAGGAAGAGTCAATGTCAAGGATCCTCAACCTGAAGGGGACAGACCCTCAACGCGAGGAACTGTAATTTTGAACGGTAACTCAACTACTTGTCTCTTTGACACTGTATTATCTTTTGACTGTATTGTCGCCAGGCACCTAGTCAAACCCGGTCAGGAGACAGAGGACACCGTCAAACTAAATGGAGTTTTTAAGAGTGACGCACCCAGGACGCTTCCTATCGCACTTGTAGAAATACACTCTGATTTTGTCTGAGGTGTTATTAAAGCGGCCATAATGGATGATCCTATCTACCCAGTTATCCTTGGATGTAGATATGTGTTTGTTGGGAGACCAAAAGAGCCGATTGTGGCAGCGGTAACCACAAGAGGGCAAACCAAGAAGGAGAGGGAACCTGCGCAAAATTTGTTGCCGAATGAACTGAAGGAGGCGCAACAAAAGGACCCTACTCTGGAGCCCTGCTTTAGAAAACTGCCCATGGCTAAGAACCCCAGACACAAGGAGACATCTTTTCGAAGGATGGCGTATTGTATCGTAGAACGGGCGACCCTGATACAGGGAATAACCAGCTCCGAGTACTGACGCAGTACAGAAGCCAGATCTTAGAAATGGGGCACTCTCTTCCCTTTAGCGGACATATGGGACAAAACGCCACTATTCAGCGAATAAAAACCCACTAATGGTGACCGGGAATGAACTCTGAGATTATCAGGTACGTGAAATCCTGCGCCCAGTGCCAACGTGTGGCACCCAAGCACTGGACACCCACAGTACCTATGGGGCAAATGTCAATAGTAGGGACTCCATTCGAACGGGTTGCTGTCGACATCATTGGACCCCTGGAAAGGACCAAAAGAAGGAACAGGTTCATCCTGACCTTAGTCGACACTTGCACAATGTGGGCCGAAGCTATACCGCTAACATGCACGGATTCCAAGCATGTCGCAGAAGCGTGCAAATTTTTACACGGTTGGGATTCCCTCAACAAGTTTTGACGGATAATGGATCCCAATTCCGTAGCCTGTTAATGGAGGAGATCTTTAAGATCTTGAGGGCCAAACACATCCACACAAGTCCCTACCATCTGGCCGGAAATGGGCGCGTGGAGCGTTTTAACGGCAGCCTCACCATGATGTTACGTAAGCTGGCTCAAGAGAAACCGGAAGATTGGGACCTATATATATCTGCTGTCTTATTCGCTTACAGAAAGGTTTCCCAAGCATCTACGGGATTCTCGCCAGCCACACTTTTATTTGGCAGACCTATTAAGGGGCCACTAGAAGCCTTACTTCGGTCCATGACAGACCAAAAGGCTGACGAGACAGTCGTCTCTGCAAGCAAATATGTATCTGAGCTCAAAGAAAGGCTACAGCTAGGATGGGATCTAGCTACAACCAACCTTAAGAAAGCACGCGCAAAACATGCTAAAAGATACAATAAAGCTGCAAAAGAGAGAGAACTCCAACCAGGGGAGAAAGTTTTGTTGCTACTTCCAACCGGAAACAACAAACTTCGCATCGGATGGCAAGGGCCGTTTACCGTCCTTAAAAAGATCTCACGCACCAATTACAAGATCTCCATTAAAGGAAAGGAGAAGGTCTTTCACATAAATCTGCTTAAGAAATATTTGGAAAGACCAGTGCCGTCCTCCTAGCATCTCCTGGTGGTCGCCATAGCAACGGAAGACGAGGAAGATGATGATAGTTGCATGGAGTACCCATTGCAACAAACTGAATCCTTTAAAGATGTCAAATTCGGCGACAATCTCTCAGAAGAACAACAGACAGAAACCAGGGTGCTACTGAAACAGTACGCTACAGTCTTAACGGATGTACCTGGTCGAACAAATCTCATGGAATTTGATATGAAATTAACTAACGAGACCCCGGATCGAACCAGAGTTTACCCCATTCCGTACGCTAAAGCTGATGCACTTCGCGGAGAAATAGACAAGCTGCGTCAGATAGAAATTATCTGTGAGTCTACATCTCCTTACAGTTCGAGTGTAGTACTGTTGCAGAAGCCCAATAAGGAAGTTCGGCTGTGTATAGATTTCCGGTTACTAAACGCTGTAACGGAATTCCAGCCCGAACCTCTCCAGACTGTTTCTGAGTTGTTCACCAAGCTTAGCAAGGCAAGAATTTGTTCCAAGATTGACCTGAGTAAAGGTTATTACCAAATACCAGTCAAGGAGGAAGTTAAACCTTTGTTAGCTTTCAGCACTAGTGAAGGACATTCACATTTAATGTGATGCCGTTCGGACTGCTCAACGCACCAGGAGTGTTCACCAGGATGATGAGGAAGCTTTTAGAACGTTTGCACAGTCCCTATATCCATAATTTCATGGATGACATACTAATTGCAACGGAAACCTATGACAAACATATTGCTACGGTTGCTAAACTCCTCAGGAGACTACAGGAAACTGGTCTCACAGCTAGACCTAGCAAATGACTCATCGGTTTTGAAAAGCTAGACTTCCTGGGGCATACTATTTCTCATGGCTGCATGTGGCCTGTTGGGAAGAACGTTGAGAAAATAGTTGCAGCAAAAAGGCCCCGAACGAAGAAAGACACCCGTTCTTTCTTATCACTATGTGCGTATTATCAAAAATATATCCGGAATTTCAGTGGACTAATGGCACCCCTGACTGACCTTACAAAAAAGGACGTCCTGATAAGGTTATTTGGGATTCGCAGTGCGAACAAGCATACAGCACTTTAAAAGAACAGTTGTCCGGATACCCCATTTTGAGGTTACCTGACCTCAAGAAACCTTTTGTATTGCTGGTCGACGCGTCGGGTCAAGGTATCGGGTCAACATTGCTGCAAGCAGATGACACCGACCAGAATATGTTATTCCCAGTTGCGTATGGCAGTTGAAAATTAAATACGGCTGAACGTAACTACAGCACAGTTGAAAAAGAATGTCTGGCACTGATTGACGGGATAAGACGTCATCATGAGTTTCTTTACGGGACAGCTTTTACGGTGCAAACTAACCACGCTCCCTTAGCTTTTCTTGGCGCAAACAAGGAGTTCAACGCAAGAATCATGCGCTGGGCGTTGCTTTTAAGCGTGTACTCTTTCAAAGTGGAATATATTCCGGGAAAACAGAACGTCGGAGCATATTTCCTGAGTAGAAACTGGACTACGGAAGAAGAGGAGGAAACCGAGCATACCAATCATCCAAAAGCTACCGATCAGGGCAGCTTCATTGTCATAAATGAAACATGAAAAGATGGTTTCATGTCTCAAAAGAGAGTACGATTGTGACTGACGAATTTCAGCATCCCTGAATTGTTAGATGATATGGTAGAACCTGGAGGAGCATGAGAGCCCTCATTCATTTATCTTGCAAATTTAATCGCCAACGTGGGTCCCACGTTTTCTCATTAGTATGCACCATAGCAGAGTGGATTTTTCACCACGTTTGCTCATTAATATGTAGACCGTTATCATGCGTGCATCCAGGACATCGCTTTGTCTTAAGTTGAGTTTAAACCACACCTACTGCCTACCACCAGAGCTATGAGCATCAAGCATTTTCTAGTCTTTTTTCTGCCACCCTTCCCTTCAAGAGGGCGTTGCCAAGAGGAGACAGAAGATGCCAGCATCAAAAGGACTGTAGTATTTCCAGAAGAACGAAGCAGTTTTTCGCACCTTCGGTTCACACGTTCATGCAAACCGACTAGACGGGGAAAGCGCTAGCTGACCAAGAAGACGAACGGGGAAGGCTAAAGCGGCAGATGCGCCTCGAAACGAGAAGAGTTTCCTGATTTCAAATAAGGTGTCAAACTTAACATCTAGATATTACCTCTCATTTCATTTAATATGTATTGTCATCGCCGAAGAATGCAGTTTATTATTCGTTGCCAGAGAGTTAAAGTAGTACTAGCTTATAGTTGAAGGTAACAAGGTTTCCCTTGGATTTTCTACTATATTGGAGTCTATATTCTTTTGTGCTACGGTAAAAAATATATTAGAGTCTTGAGTGAATCAGGAGTTTAGTTCCTTCATTTATTTCACTGGATTTTTGTGTTAATTTAAACCTATTAAATCAACCCACCACAAAGTTTTCCAGATGCAAATTTAATAATGTAACTATCCGTTATTTTCAGAAATAATAGATGTGTAACATAATTTTAAACGCTAGGCGAGCGAAATGGTTTATTACCTTTTTTTAATTCTATTTCATCTTGCGTAAATTTTATGTAATTATCTGTTCATAGCTAGTGGTAATTAAATCGATACATTAGCTAGCCACTCGTGTAGTCTTTAAATCTAAATAATTTAAATACCAGAGTGAGTTTACCTGTCTTATACAAAACGCGGGTGTTAGAAATAATTATAGTAGAATTACCTGTGTTATATATTCTCTTTATACAGGTGGTCCGACCTTGCGGTCCAACGGTTTTTATATATATAGAGAGTCATGTTCAGATGGCTTATGGCATCCCCAGTTATATGTTCCTAACAACATAAAAGAATAATGACAATAACAAATCTGATGTTAAGAGATTTTGTTTAAGTCCATCGGCTAACCCCAGTAGAGCGGCTAAATAACCAGAACGGTTAAGTGTTCACTTGTGAATAAAAATTAACTGGAACGGGACAATGCCAGATATATTATATTAAATCATATAAAGTTCCCTGGCCTGTTGAGGCAGAACTAAAAGCACAGAAAGTCATTGTTACCCAAAAACCATTTGACAGTAACATTGTTCCTACCACCAACTTCTATAGAGAACCTTTACGGCTATTTCTTTCCTAGAACAGCCTGGGAGTAACATTATGCTGTTTGAGATATTTCCCAGTCATTTTGACAGAAGCCTAGAACACAAACTTATTCCCACTTTAAATACCTGCAAATCCGACGAAGAAGACCCGCCAGGAAAAATTATAAATCAACACACCCATCCAGCGAAAACTCCGAGAGAAAAATAGCAGTGCCTATATGGAGATTTTCTGGGGCTGTACGGGACCAAATTCACAGGACATATAATAGTCTTAAATCCATTTTTTTGTGTTTGATAAATTCCTTGGATGTATGCTGTGTCGGCTGAGGGTAAGTTTGCCTGTTTGTGAGCGCTTACTGCATGAATGCTGAGAGTGGAAAAACGGAACGAAAGAACTTAGTTGCTTCAGTGTACTACTAACATAACATCTTCTATTTTATCTATTTTCTCACTAAATCTGAAGACCCACGGGAAGGTTAAAATAAGGACATATCCCAGATACCCGTCTACCCACTCCCTTTGTCAATCCTTTGTTTGATCGGTTGGGTAAGCACACCTCGGATGGGATCACTTTTTCTAGTTTTTCCAGGTCTATGAGAATATATTTTGGTTATTTATTTTCCCATTATGTAACCATAATTTCACCTGATGACATGATAATGATGCATTCACTGTTGTAACCTATTTTTTACTTCTAAATATATAATAAACCTACTATATATCCTTAAATCTATTTAGTTTGTGGTCAAAACCTTTCCCTGATTTATTATATGTGCCCATAGTTACCTGTTCGTTTCTACGTATTGGTGTCACAAATTGTTTGTGTGTACGTACGAGAGGATAGTGTATTAGAATCAGTATCTAGCGAAATAATACTACTCTAGTTAAGCGTGTCCTACTATATAGGTGAGTTGAGCAATTACTCAACCCAAGACAGTTGTTACCGCTCTATTTTAGCAGTAACCTCTTCTGTATTGGGGAGCACCCCCTAAATGACTGGAAACCAACTTGACTGTAAACCACCAGCTGATACTACAATGTTGTGTGTTGGTGTGATAAGTGAGGTGACGAAGTGAGTGTGTATTTGGAACAGTCACTCACAGTAACGTACATCACGAGTCATGGAATGGTGTAAAGCAGGCGACAGCTAATAACAGTTTATTTACATCAACACACGTTAACATTGAATACACACATAGTCAAATTACAAGTCATAGCAATACAATACTCCACTTCTCAGCTACTCCACTTCCCAGCATCATCCTAGATACTCTTAAACATTCATCAGCAGCTATATATCAAGGCCTAAAGTCCTCGCGACTCATCTCTGCGCTATAAGACTGCACACAGCAGTTAACATAAATAAAGGCCTAAGGTCCTCACGACTCAATTCTGCGCTATAATACTGCACACAGCAGTTAACATAAATAAAGGCCTAAAGTCCTCACGACTCATCTCTGCGCTATAATACTGCACACAGCAGTTAACATAAATAATGGCCTAAAGTCCTCACGACTCAATTCTGCGCTATAATCCTGAACACAGCAGTTAACATAAATAATGGCCTAAAGTCCTCACGACTCAATTCTGCGCTATAATACTGCACACAGCAGTTAACATAAATAATGGCCTAAAGTCCTCACGACTCAATTCTGCGCTATAATACTGCACACAGCAGTTAACATAAATAATGGCCTAAAGTCCTCACGACTCAATTCTGCGCTATAATATTGCACACAGCAGTTCACATAAATAAAGGCCTAAAGTCCTCACGACTCAATTCTGCGCTATAATACTGCACACAGCAGTTAACATAAATAATGGCCTAAAGTCCTCACGACTCAATTCTGCGCTATAATACTGCACACAGCAGTTCACATAAATAAAGGCCTTAAGTACTCACCAAATATCTATGGCCTACACTAATATTGGCCTACACAAATCTTTACTGCAGTTTATCAAATATGCTGTACACACAGCGAAAATATAAGTCGGCGTTTTTCTCAAGCACTACGTGGGCATACACTTTGAAAAACCCCGGGACTTGACCAGCTCGGTCAACGTCCACAACTCGACTATTATTAAATCACACACTCGTCCCGCCAAAAAACCCAATCACGAGACTTGGCTGTTTAGAACACCGCTCAAAACAGTACAGAATAAATACATCTCAGCATTTGAGATAACAGCGTTTGCCACGCTTTTCTGTACTCTGTCACTCAAAATAGAAGGAGATATTTCTATTATAAAGTTAAACAAGCCTCCGCTTAATCGAGCGTACAAGTGCCACAACTCACAATTTAACTTGTCCAAAAAACATTCCAAAGATCACTTCCCTTCCATAGGATCTACTCGTAACAACAGTATTTTTCTTACACTCTGTATTCCTCGAAAACAGGATTATTTCTCACACCTTTCTCTCACATAGCTTCCACTATCTCACCCCTGCTCGAATGGGACCATAAAATACAGCCTATATAAAACGCACGACAAACATGTCAAATTCACATTAGTAAAATAAATGTTTACACTTACCCCAAAGAAACTTTTGGGAACACAATCTCCTCGCACAGTTTAGAATTGACACAGCACTTTATTAGATGCTTCGAATCAATTGGTCCGGAAATTTTAGAATTTCTTTTATGACGGGTGATGTGATTTCTTAGGTTTCCAGTCTTCGTAATTAAAAATGGGGGTTTATTTTTTAAGTTTTAAAGTTGCCCAAATACTCTATAATGTTTCCTTAAGTTTGCATTCTTTATATTTAAGATGCGGGTTTACTTTTAAGTTTTAAAGTTGCGCAAATACTCTGATCTGTAACATATAATTTTGGAATTCCTAGTCCTATGTTCTTCTGGCTCCTGGGAGTTGCGAATTTGACGTTGCGATGCATTCTGATATATGTCACAGATTTTGCTAGATTATATCTCTCATTTTCAGTTCGAATCCCAGCTTTTGCTTCCGACGAATTTGCCAATGAAAACCATTGTGTTTTCCGGCTTCAATTTACACCAATCCAATCTCTTTTGCACTATATGGGTATAGGTGTTTAAATCATAATACCCCGCATGTTTTAAAATATTACATTTTAAAACTCCATCGCGTGGCCTTTTTCTAGTAATGCTGTAATGCTTCCGCTTGCATCTTTATGCAAACACACCAATAAATTTATGAGCTAATTCCTGCCCAGAAGCTTTCCATCAATATTGACTTCCCAGACAGATTACCTGTAACAATTCCACAGGGATGGCCCATCGGAAGCTATTATCTCATTATCACCTGTGTTTTCGTGCCTCCGCCAAACGGGTCTCGCAGACAGACAGTTTGGCCTTCTATTCATCTCTCGTTGAAAACCATATTTTGTCAATAAAGAGTGTCTCTATCAAAGGTGGCTAGGCGACTCAACCGATAAACATATCACCCGCTGACCTGTGTAATGAACCTGTTATTGTTATAGTTCACCTGGTGAAACGTAAACAAGTCTAAGTGCGGTCACAACAAAAAGAATGCAAGAGCAATAAATATGCCAAATAATAGGACGATGAGTGAGAAAATGAAGAAATGAAGTGATACTGCCGGAAGAGACGAGAGTTATAAAAAGTGCACGACTGATTTTGTCACACATTTACAGTACAAGTATCTAAGCATAATTACATTTTTTTTAAAGTAATGAAAAAAAGTAATGAAAAAAAGACGAACCTTTCATTCAGTACATTAGGCAATGATTTGAAATATATTCACGTTCAGGTGGCACATAATCAAAACTCATGAAATATTCGAACAGTCTGCAATTGAATGAGTATACTTTTCAGGGTATGTGGAACACTGTGTCAGAGGTGAGCAGCTTTGAGCCCCATAGCAGATACTGCGGTAGAGGGTGAATGGTTAAAGCCTTCAGTATACTAGGCCCAGCTTTATGAACAGTACGAATGACCGAACAAATGAACTTTATTACGGCAAAGAGGGGCCTCGCTTTGGCACTTAAAAAATGTTTTCACTTTGTAAAAATGTATTTTTAGCAAGATTTCTTTGTTGTCGGCATCCATACTTTTTGCGCATTTCTTTTATTTACTCTAATTAGTTGTATTCCTGGTGTGGTTCACGGGTTCTCTGAATAGACAAAGAAAGAATGGGCCAACTGCATCTTCAGGTATGTCGTACAAGGCATTACTAGCAGGTTGTACATGGAGCTGGCTACCTAATCATGTAATACAAATTGCCACTTAAACACCACCACAAGAACGGATGATTGCTTGGGGCAGGCTTCCTGTAAGGGACCAACTGCAGTGGTAGACCCATAATCCACGAGGAACGTAAAGGAAAACGCTGATGATTGTTACCGACGTTTTAGTAGGTTTCAATGTAGGCTTCGGTTATCAGTTTGACTTCGGTAACAAAATCTATTTGTCTTTTCGTAAGTTCTGGTTGAGGCTTGTTTATCATTAAAATATATGATTTTCTGATCACATGATATATCTACGTGTGGTAGAGCGAATATCGTGCTTAGATGTATACAACGAAAGCATGGGCCAAAACAATGGCAATGTTCAACAAAGCATTGTACTTGAGAAAATCCGCTAAGTTGAGAGTCCACAAATCACATTTATTCACGGCATACAAATCTCAATACGACAATTCATGGTGAGTCAATAAAATACATCAAACAATACGTCTCCTGAGTTTACCTCTTCGTAGTCGTCCTATCGTCAGATTATTTACACGTGATTGCGTATTCCGACAATCCGGTAACGAATAATCCAACTTCGGCGATCAATATGAATTATGGATAATTCTTCATTAAATTTGCTCCCTGTACATTATCTTCGAATTGAATTACATTTCCCCTTCATCAACTGAGACGTAAATCATATCCATTAATCCTAGGCAGACCCTCGTGCCTTATAATAAATTCCTTTATATCATTATCATCACAATGGGAGACTTCTCATAAAACCGCGACCGTCAAGGATCGCTATCAATACAAAAAAGGGTACGATTACAAGGTCGTCACGTCGTAGCTTAACAACGTGAAAACGTCATCCTAAAATCTAGGTGACCTATATTCTTTGCGTTCAAAACCCTGAACCGCGAAAACCCAATAACATATAAAACCAAAATGCGCAACGTTAAATATAGCTCTCACTACCCTAGTAGCTACAATCTGAAATCCTCACTTAACATCCCCCTGGTCGACGGGGTAAAAAAAAAAAATCTATCTCATAGATTTTTTTTTTCCTTCTCATCCCAAAACAAAAAATGTACGAGATTATCGGCCTACGCATCACATAATATGGTCAACGGTTGTAGTCAACTTAGTTCATGTCACTAAAAAAATGTCAAATTAAATAAAGATGTCAACTGTCAGCGTGTCTACTAACAAATCTATTATTATGTCTCTAACTAAATTAATATATTAAGAGTGTAAAATAAGAATCATATATGTGAATATTATAATCTAAACTAATAAACTATAAGATTAACTAAATGTAGTGTGTAATGTATTATAGACTGTAAGTATAGCTTAATATATATACAGAAAACAGGTAAGTACAAACAAACAAAATTAATACAAGGGAAGAATGTGTGAAAAGAAAAGTACTAGTAAGCTAATCGAATAGAGTAGCGTCTGTGTGTGTAAAGAAAGAATAGGTACATAGAATTAATTATATTAATCTATTCTTGTTAAAGTATAATATCTACTATAATATATATTAATAATATGCTAACGGAACCATTCAAAATTTCATATTATTAAAGTGTGTGATATGCTATGTATAAATGTTATTTTCTTTTTATTTCAGTTTATTTCTTTATTATAAGTCCATGAAAGCACAATGAATACGCTGTCCGTATTTTGCAAGTTCCATCTGTCATAAATTAGGTAGTCATACTTGCTCCTTATCCCGACGAAAGTAGTTGAAAATATCTTTGTAAGTCGTTTATCATATGTTACACCCTCAAATTTGAAAGAACACTGTCTCCGAATTGTATTTTTACTTGAATAATGTTTTACGTATTCTGTATTATGTAAGGACACTAACCAAAGTCCGCGAAAATTCCAGCAACGTCGCTACTGTAACGTGATCATCTATAGCGAAATGTCAACATTGTAAATCATGCGTAGACTTTCTTTCTTTGAGACATCATTTTCGTTTGTGGCTGACTCGATATGTTCGTTCATTATCCGTTCCTGAATTGCAGTATCTCTAATATAGTTCAGTCAGTTTCAGTTTCTCTTGAATTCATTGACTTATTCATCTGTATCGTTTGGTGACACTGGATTCCGAGATAACGTGTCAGCGACAACATTCTCATGGCCTGGGATGGCCTCAATAGTGAAATTGTATGGCTGTAATAATATCGAATATCGCGCCAGCTTGGCGTTCTTATGGTTAGCTTTCTTAAGTGAAGCCACAGCCTTCGCATCAGTCTGTATTACGAATGGAGCGCCGAGGAGAAATTTCTGTAACTTCTGTATGGCCCAGATGACGCCCAGAAGTTCTTTGTCAATTGCTGCATATTTACGTTCGGCCTCAGTAAGTTTCCTCGATATATAGAGAGTAGGGTGAAGTACGCCCTCATGTTTTTGTAAAAGGGTACCTCCCAATCCGTAATTGCTCGCATCTGTACGGAGTATAAACATTTTTTAAATATCTGGCAACCTTAGAATAGGCGGCCTGGAGAAAAATGATAAAATTTTGTTAAACGTCGTGTCGCAGTTAGTAGTCCACTTTATTTTAGTTGGCATATCTTTCTTCAATAACGAAGACAAGACAGCCGTAATAGATGACAAGTTTGGAATAAATCTACTATAATACTGGACAAGACCCAGTAAGCTCCTAACTTGTTTTTTTGTTTGTGGAATGGACAACTTTAAAATCTTAGAAACATTTTGAGGACTAGTTTGGATTTGACCAGAACCCTATGATATGTCCTATAAATGTTATTTGATGAAACCCTATTTGCATTTTAGTTGGTCTGGCAGTTAAATTATTATTTCTTAGAATATCTAATACTGACCTTATACCCATGAAATGTTCATCAAAAGACGAACTGAAGAGACAAATATCATCAATATATGTGATAATGTCCGATCTGGAAGCTAAAATTTTTCGCATCATGCGAATGAACGTGGCAGGAGCGTTCATTAGCCCAAAAGGCATGACATTCCACTGGTATAGACCTTGTGGAGTCGAAAATGCTGTGTAATATTTAGCTTGTTCAGTCAAGGGAATCTGCCAATATCCCTTAGTTAAGTCAATTTTCGTGAAATATTTTGCTGTCGAAAGACGAGTAAGTAGATCGTCAATAAGAGGATGAGGTTCGCTGTCTGGTATAGTTTGAGCGTTACGTTTCCTATAATCTACACATAATCGTATGTTATTATCTTTTTTTTCTCACAATAACAAGTGGTGAAGCGAATGGAGAATTACTTTGTTCGATAATTCCTAAATCCAACATCTGTTTAAGTTTTTGAGATGTTTTCTCTTGAAAATGTATAGGTACTGAATAAGGACGGAGTTTTATTGGTGTACTGTCCTTAAGTATAATGTCATGAGATATTATTGAAGTTCGACCTGGTATATCTGTCAGAACGTCTGAGTAAGTCTCTAAAAGTTTAGTAATAGATTTATTTTCCTGTGAAGTAAGTAAAGATGAAATAGCAACATCTCTCCAAGATTCGGAAGATTGTAATTCCGGAATAGGAAAAGACATTTTAACTTCAGGAAAAGATGATTCCTCTTCCCGAATCACAGGAAGGCTAGAATATTGGTAAGAACCAATTGCTTTCTCGTCTAAGTCATGAAAAATAGATTGTAGATGTAGTGCACGAGTAAAGAATTCTTTCAACATGTTTATATGGTAAATTTTTTTCTGACCTTTTATGTCTATGATATAATCGACGTCAGAAATTCTGTCTATTACTTTATAAGGACCATTCCACGCTATAAGCAATTTATTATCCTTTCGTGGAAGTAACACGAAAGCTTCGTCACCAGGAAATAACTGGCGTAGGTGTCTATTTTTATTTTGAAATTGTCTGGCTTTATCTTTCGCAGCCTCTGATGAAGCTGTAGCCATTTGACAAGCTTGTATGATTTGACTACGTAAGTTAATAACGTATTTATATGATGACTGTGTGTCCTGAGTCATCTCGGAGTCAAGTAGTAAATCTTTAATAAGTCCCATTGGACCTCTTGGTGGAGCACCAAATACTAATTCGAATGGCGAGAAACCGGTTTGTTCATGCGGAATCTCTCGATACGCAAACAAAACAGCTGGAATAGCTCTGTCCCAGTCTTGAGGATTATTTACAGTAACTTTATGTAGTAGTTGCTTAATGGTGCGATTGAGTCTTTCAACTGAACCGTTACTCATTGGATGATATACACTACTGAGACTTCTTCCAATGTTAAGTGTCTTCATAACTTCTTTCATTGTATCAGACACAAATTGAGGACCATGGTCAGAAAGTAATTTATTTGGAAAACCAATCCTAGAAAATATCAGTAACAAAGCATCAGCAATATCAGGCCATCGAGTGCATAGGTCGACGCATGTTAGTATGTACCTATGACCCCGTGCAGTTGGTAGTAACGGACCAATAATGTCCATCGCCATCTTATCAAATGGACGAACTGATATATCGTGAGCCTGAATGGGAGAATTGTGGAATGCTCCACGAGACTTAACTTTCTGGCAAATCACACAGGAACGTACATATAACGATACGTCTCGTGATATTCCTGGCCAGAAAAAAGATGACAACACTCGTGAGCGTGTACGAGTGTAGCCTATATGACCCGCGCATTGAGAGTCATGAGCATGTCGCAATATGTATGTCCTTAAAGATGATGGAACTATAACTTGTTTTTTCAACTTATTCTGTTCCATACTGTTCCGAAGTAAAATACCATTTTGTATAGTAAACCAATGTTTACCTTTATTGCTGACAACATGATTATCATTTTTATTAACTAATGCAAAAAATTTCTTTAAAGATGTATCTTCTTTTTGCTTGAGTGCAAAAGATTCTCTTTCAATCATTGACTCAGGTTCCTTGTCACTGTTGATTATCACCCGGGTATCCTCAGTATTCTTTTCCACTTCATGAGCTTGAGCTCGCGTAGTCACTGCATTGGCTGTATATATGTTTTGCTTTTCCCATTCTGAGATTTCCGCAGATGTACAGTCTTTGCTGCCATGTATGCGTCCGACTGTCAAATCAGCAACAGGATTCTGGAGCAAACATACTTTTACTCTTCCTGAAAAAAAATGGGGTATTAACATATATAATCGCTGTCGGATAGTACTCTATAGTCCCTCCGAAAGTAATACAGCGTACAAACTCTTTAGTAACAAAACGAGGATGTACTAAGGATTGACGGATGCCAATGGTTGTGGATCCGGAATCCCTCAATACTGAAATAATGTTTCCTTCAAATATGCCCTTATTAAAAATCAATGTTCCTGTACCATCATTCGCTGTGAGACAAATAGCAGGAGTAGTCTGTGTAACTTGTATCGGCATTTGGCCTGGATTCTGCAAAATAGTATGGCATTGTGGACAAGTATTTGCCACATTAGTATCAACAATATAACATGCAGATGAAGAATGTGTTGGTGTATCATTATTGTTACCACCTGGAGATACATTAGTAGTCAATGCCGCCCCTGTATTATGTGTAAACTTCTGATGATTTCTTGAGGTGGAGCGTTGTCGTTCCTGCACCCTGAATAGTTACTGTTATAGCCTCTACCATTATAACTTTTATGTCTTGGTCTAAAATTGTCCATTCTTCTTATGCCAATTGTTTACCCTTGTTATCATAATTGTTAGTAGCAAGTTTATT